>LVTN01000391.1:1524-13586 GCA_001649415.1 Musa itinerans
CAGTTTCACGAATGAATATCTTTGTGAATCATTTGCTAAGAGTATGAGTCTTGAATTTGAAATGAGTTTGATGGGAGAATTAACCTTCTTTTTGGGTTTACAAATAAAAAAACTAAGTAATGTCATCTTTCTTAGTCAAACAAAATATGATTTAGATTTGCTAAAGAGGTTTAATATGAATAGCTCAAAAGCTATCAACACTCCTATGAGCACCTCCACTAAGTTAGAAATTGATGAAAGTGGAGAAAGCTTTGATCAAAAAACTTATAGGGGTATGATAGGAAGTTTACTTTACCTCACTGCAACTAGACCGGATATCATGTTTAGTGTAGGACTTTGTGCTAGGTTTCAATCAAATCCTAAGATATCTCACCTCAAAGCAGTTAAAAGAATACTTAGATATCTTAAAGATATGCTAAACAAAGAATCCCATTCAACCCTCTAGAACAAAACATATTAAGATTAGGTATTATTTTATACGAGATCATGTCACTAATCATGATGTAATCCTAGAGTTTAGTGATACTAAACATCAATTAGCTAATATTTTTACAAAGCCTTTAAGTGAAGAACAATTTGATTTTATTAGAAGAGAATTAGGAATGTTGAGTTGTCCGAATGCATGTATTTGTTAAATTTCGTTTTCGGACTTTCTTGATTCTTTGATCACTCACTTAAATTCTATGCTAAAAATTTTATGATACAAATTTGACATGATTGTATGCTTCAATTACATGTTTACTTTAATGTTGGAAATTTTGTGCCTTGGTACTAAAAGTTTCCATGATGATGAGCATGTTATACCTTCATGATTGTGATTAAAAAGTTATGACAAAACATTGTCCGAATGCATGATTTTGTTTCTCTTCTAGACTTAATGTATTTCTTGAATGGAGCTTTCGTGAGTCTATGCCATATCAAATTTATTTCATGCTCCATCACTTAATGACACATGGAATTAATTGACAAATGAATCTCTCATGGATTTATCTTTTGTGAATTTTGATTGAGAAATAGATTTGATGTAATGATTCTTTCGGATGAATTCCTTCTTGAAGGAGGAAGAATTTTTTTTTAGATTAACACTTGCAAGGATTTAATTTAACATGTATATCTTGATCCTTATGAAAAATAAAGTATGATTTAAATGAAACTCTTTTATCATTTTAACTTCATTCAAAGTTGGTTCTCAATGGCTTTTCCTCCTTACTTTCCTCCTTCATGCAAAGTTTTGATGATTAAGAAAAGGGAAGGAGTAATGAAAGCTATCTCTTTAATGAACTTTTGAATGATACCATGTCATGAATGCTTGAAATATGATTGGTATGAATTTTTTTTTTTTTACATGAATTTTTACCACACTTATATATCAATTGTTGAATCGCTCTCCTTTTTGTTGATGACAAAGGAGGAGAAATATATGGTAAATTGATGATAGAATGAATTGCTATACACTTGAAATGTTTGCATTATGATAAGATATCTAGAGCTTAACCTGTAATTTTACAAAGTAGATATCTTGCCATATGATGAAATTGCTATGATTGCTATCCTTCACATTTGAAATATAAGACTTGAAAATGGATGTCATGCCTTGACATCATTTTCAGAATTGCTATATCATGATAGGAATCATGATGGGAGTATTGATAAATCTAGATGAACTTAACATATCAATATGTCTCTTAATTCAAAGGCTTTGAATTCAAGAATGACTTTTTTCAAGTATGGCATATAGATAGGGGGAGTTAAAGTTAACTCCGTCATCAATTGATTGTCATCATCAAAAAGGGGGAGATTATTGAATCTCGGATTTTGATGATGAAATCAATTGCCATTTGTTGATCTAATCTATATGTTGAGAAAAGTGTGCAGGATTAATTATGATGGCAGTAAGACATGCAGTAGGTGTTGAGCCGGAGTCAAGACCAAGATCACGTTAGGAGTTAGAGAGTTCGTCGGAAGTTCGGACGTTCGTCGAAAGTTCTGCGGGAACCATCCGAGAAGTCCAAGAGCTTGCCAAAGAAGCTCGTTGGAACTTGCCAAGAAGATCATCGCGAAGTCCAGGAGCTTATTGGGAGTCCGCCGAAGCATCACTGAGAGTTTGTCGGATGTTTGCCGGAAGTACGTCAGAAGCTCGTCGGAAGAAGCGATTGACACACCGGAACACAAATTGTAGTAATGATGTCTAAATTTTCGTAGTTAGAGTTTAGATTAAATTAGGATTAGGAGGTAATCTCACTGACTTAATTAGGGGCCGGCCCTTAACAGACCCAAATTGGGCCGAATGGAACAGCCCATTCAGCCCTTGAAATCCTGGCCGGTGGTGGCACTGCAAGGACCGACGGTGGCACCACCTGGGAGACTCGATCTCCTAGGATTTCTGGGTAGTGGTACCAGCTATGTTAGGCGGTGGTACCGCCAGAGCTTGGTCTCTGAGCTTTGTCAGGCGGTAGTACTGCCCAGACTAAGCGGTAGTACCACCCAGTGGCAGATGACAAGCAATAGTACCGCCCAATAATGGCAGTGGTACCACCAGGACCCCAAAAATCTGGGAATGGATACTTTTAGGCTCCATTTTTGAATTCATTGGGGTCTATAAATACCTCACCCTTTCCTGCATGAAAGGGCACCAAAATATTGAAATACTCTTAAGTTATTGAGGCCTTAAAAGTATTGTAAAAGAGCTAGAGTTCTCCTCTCTTCTTTTTAAGTGTTTAGATCATTCAAGAGAGGAGTGAAAACTTGTAAGGGTTGTCTCCTAAGCCCAGCAAAAGGAGAAAAGCTGTAAAAGGGTGGTTGGCCTTCGCCTATTGAAGGCCTATAGTGGACACCGGTGACCTCGTCGAAGGAGGAAGCCGATAGTGGATGTAGGTCACGTTGACCGAACCACTCTAAAATCTCGGTTTGTATTTACTTTGAGCATCTTTCCTTTATAGCAAATTACCTCTCCTCCTTACTGTGCTTTAAATACGTCTACATTCGCTTTGATGTAAAACATCTTCCGAGATCGGCTTTCTACGAAGACTTTACGAAATCTACGTTTTTGTGATTTACACTACTATAAATCACCTTAGTCTTCTCTTACATTTTCACTTAAGACTTTAAGCTTAAATTCCTTCCGAAACGAATTGAGTTGAACTCATTCTCGTTGAATCGGCTTTAATCGAAAAAAGGTTTCTGAAATCGTAAAAGTTTTCCACTGCACTAATTCATCCCCCCTCTTAGTGCGCTCTTGATCCTAACACTATGGATGATGAAGAATGGGAAGTTCAACATAGAAAAGCTATTGCCTATATTAGAAGGTGGATGGATATAAATTTACATGAGCATATTTCTGATGAAACCAAAGCTGATGTTATTTGGCAAAGGTTAGAAAATCTCTTTGCGAAAAAGACAATGGGAAATAGAATTTCTCTCCTCAGAAGGCTTGTAAATTTGAAGTATAAAGATGGTGGTAATATTATTGAGCACATAAACCTATTTCAGAGTCTTGCAAACAAGGTGGTTGCTATGAAAATGAATATAGATGATAAGATGTAAGGATTATTACTTCTCAGCTCTTTACTAGAAAGTTGGGAAACATATGTGGTGACAATTTGTAACTCTACACCAGAGGCGACTCTAATTATAGATATGATTAAAAATAGTTTGCTAAATGAAGATGCTAGAAGGAAAGAACAAGGTGAATCTTCTTCTGGTGCATTTGTTACTAAAAAACAAGAAAGACGTGGAAGAAGTCATAGTAGAAATCTATATGGTTATAGAGAAACATCCAAGTCTAGAAGAGATATCAAATGTTTTCACTGTAACAGGCTAGGTCACAGGAAGAAAGAGTGTAGGTTTTGGAAGCGAGAACAATGAAAGGAAGAAAAATAAGAAAGAGAAATACAATTGCTATTGAAGGTAATATCATTATTGTTTGTGATGATAGTTGTGTCAGTCTTGCAACTCAGGATAGCAATTGATTAATTGACTTTGGTGCTTCATTTCATGTTACTTCTCATGGTGATTTCTTTAGAACTTACACTATTGGTGATTTTGGTAATATCAGAATTGGAAATAGTGGTACATCTAAGATTATGGGTATTGGAGATATTTGCTTGGAGACCAGTATTAGGAGTAAATTGATACTCAAAGATGTCAGACATATTCCAGATATTCATCTTAACTTGATATCTACAAGCAAACTTGATGATGAGGGATTTACAAATTATTTTGGTGAAAGTAAATAGAAACTCACTAAAGGTTCTCTAATTGTGGCAAGAGGAAAGAAGCTTAACTCTTTTTATGTCATAGAAGCTAAGCTACACAAATGAGAGATTAATACAATTCAGAAAGGTGAAAGTATAGATCTTTGGCACAAGAGGCTTTGTTATATCAGCAAGAAGGGACTTCAAACTCTTGCAAAAAAGCAGTTCTTACTAGAGTTGCAAGGTACATCTCTTGAATCTTGTGATCATTGCTTTGCTGAAAAAACACATAGAGTTGCATTTCATACATATCCATCATCTAGAAGATTAGATGTTATTGATTTATTTCATACTGATGTTTGTACTATGCAAATTAGAACTCTTGAGGAGCTCTTTATTTTGTTACTTTTATTGATGATCATTCTAGAAAAGTTTGGGATTTTGCTTTGAAATCTAAAGACTAGGTACTCGATGTTTTCAAAGAGTTTCATGTCAATTGAAAGAGAAACTAGCAAAATGCTAAAGTGTGTTCGAGCAGATAATAGTGGCGAGTACAGGGGTCCTTTTGAGAATTATTGTAGGTTTCATGGTATCAGGCTTGAGAAAACAGTTCCTAAAACTCCTCAGTAGAACGGTGTGGCAGAAAGAATGAATAGAACCATTGAAGAAAAGATTAGGTGTATGCTTTCCCATGCCAAGTTACCTAAGTCATTTTAGGGGGAGGCTATGAGAACTACGGTTGATCTGATAAATCTTTCTCCATTAGTTCCTTTAATAGGTAATGTTCCAAAGAGAGTATGGAAAGAAAAAGATATATCTTATAATTATTTAAGAGTCTTTGGGTGTAAAGAATTTGTTCATATTCCCAAAGAGTAGAGGTCCAAGCTTGATGATAAGGCAAAATCATGTATCTTCTTGGGATATGGTCATAAAGAGTCTGGGTATAGATTTTGGGATCCAGTGAACAAGAAGATTATTCGAAGCAGAGATGTATTTTTTGAAGACGAGTTATTTGATGATGGTTATAATATTGAGAAGCCAAAAACCTATGTTTATATTCCTTAGAGTTTGGGTCCAGTTCTTTCACTTGTAGTTCATGATGATCATGGGGAAGATGAACAAGAAGATTGTGGTGAGAATGCAAGTGATGATACTCCTACAATTGATGATGCTGAAACAACTAAACAAGCACTTCCACCACCAGTTGAGATTCTATTGAGAAGATCCACTAGTGAGCGACAACCATCTACCAAATATCTTTCACATGAGTATATAATGCTTACTGACGGGGGAGAGCTAGAAACTTACCAATAAGCTATTCTACATGAGCATAAGAATGAGTAGGTTAAAGCCAAGCAAGAAGAGATGAGATCCTTGATTGAGAACCACACCTATGACTTGGTAAAGTTGCCTAAAGAGAAGAAAGCTCTCAAGAATAAATGGGTTTACAAATTGAAGACTGAAAATAATAGCTCACAACAAATATACAAGGCACGACTAGTTGTGAAAGGATTCAATCAGAAGAAAGGTATTGACTTTAAAGAAATATTTTCTCCTATGGTGAAAATGTCCTCTATCCGAGTTGTTCTTGGTTTGGTTGCCCGTATGAATTTAGAAGTTGAGCAACTTGATGTGAAAACAGCATTTCTTTATGGTGACTTAGAAGAAGAAATTTACATGGAGCAAATATGTAACATCCCTGATTAGTCCCACATTGGAAGTGGGCAAGATTAAGATTGGCTTATAAGGGTCTGATGAGTGTACTATCAGCTTAAGCATTTTGGTCAGTGGTTTAGACCAAACGAAGTTAATAGACCAGTTAACCCATCAGGCTCAGGCTATGATAAAACTGAAGGTTTCAAAGTCAAGGGAAAGGAAAATTTGGAAAATCTAGTGTGTAAGCTTAGGAAAAGCTTATATGGACTCAAACAGGCACCTAGACTAATAGTCTTTTGCCATGAAAGACTTGGGATCGGTGAAACAAATAGTTGGCATGAAGATTAACATGAGTAAAGCCAAAGTAGTTTATTCTCCACTTGCAGGTCATTTCAAGTTTTGTTCGAAACAATATTCTACAAGTGAGAAAGAAAAAGAAGAAATGTCTAGAGTATACTATGCCAAATATAGCATGCAATTGGAGTTGTTAGCCGATTTCTATCTAATCCTAGAAATGAACAATGGGTAGTAGTGAAATAGATATTAAAATATCTAAGAGGTACTTCCAGGTTATGTTTATATTTTGACAGTGATGAACCTGTGTTAGAAGGGTACATAGATGCAGACATGGCAGGTGATATTGATTCCAAGAAGTCCACTTCGGGGTTCTTGATGACATTTGCAGGGCGAGCAATCTCTTGGCAATCTAAATTACATAATTGTATTACTTTATCAACCATAGAAGCAGAATACATAGCAATTACTGAAGCATATAAGGAAACTTTATGGATGAAAAAGTTTCTGCATGAATTGGGCTTGAAATAGGAAGCATATACTGTTTACTGTGATAGTCAGAGCATTATTCACCTCTCCAAGAATTCAACATACCATTCTAGATCCAAGCATATTGATGTGAGATATCACTGGATTCGTGATGTGCTTGAGATGAAAGAATTATAGTTGGAAAAAGTGCATACCAAAGAGAATAAGTCAGATATATTGACAAAGTTTTTGCTTAAGGAAAAACTTGAAGCATGTAGGTGAAGAGCAGGCTTAGTACAACCCACCATATAAGTTGGAGGGGGAGAATTGTTGGGTCCAGCCCATATGTGGGCTTGGACAATTGGGCATTTTGCACTTAAATCAATAATTAAAAGGGAAAAGTGAACATGAGAGGGTGTAGCGAGCGCGCGCAACGAGTGGTGGCGACGCAGCGAGAGAAAATGGAGAGAGAAAAAATAGGACTTTGAGTTTTCTGCTTGACGATCGGTGGCCAAACATTGTCAATTTTGGTCCAAATTTTATGCAGAGAATCCTTGCAGTAAGCTCTACAATCCTAATAGTGTTGATCTGCAGTTTACCCTCTCTAAGATATTTTTCCGCTATACCCACTTTGTGAGACCTAGAATTCTCCTTTTTATGAGATACATCCTATGTGATGATGATATGCTATTCTTGAGCCAAGATCTATGTTCTTGATGTTATTGTGATCCTCTGGTTATTCTAGAAAAGATTTATTTCAAACCTGTTATCATTACTATTGATAGTGAAAGTTTGAGGTGGACTACGATCCCGTAGTTTTTCCCACATTCGGTTTTCCACGTCAAAAATTTGGTCTCACTGTGTGATTCATTTATTGCTCTACTGTTTATGTTGTTCCGGTTGATATTTGTATTTTGATATCAAGTTGGTATTTTGATGAGGAACCCATTTTGATACACAAAGAGGGAAAAGAATTATTCTGCTTTAATAAGTTTTTCCCAACAAGTGGTATCGGAGCAATAGGTTATTTGGTACTAGTTTTTCTTGTGTGATTGAAATGAAGCAGATAGTGTGATTAAATTAAACTCATCAAATAATTCCACTTGGAAGTGTATGATGGAAGATTTACTCTATTGTAAAGATTTGTATAAGCCTATCAAGGTTAAAGATAAACCTTCTACTATGGACGATAAAGAATGAGAAGTTCAACATAGAAAAGCTATTGCCTATATTAGAAGGTGGATGGATATTAATTTGCATGAGCATATTTCTGATGAAACCAAAGCTGATGTTGTTTGACAAAGGTTAGAAAATCTCTTTGTGAAAAAGGCAGTGGGAAATAGAATTTTTCTACTCAGAAGGCTAATAAATTTAAAGTATAAAGATGGTGGTAATATTGTTGAGCACATAAACCTATTTCAAAGTCTTGCAAATAAGCTGGTTGCTATGAAAATGAATATAGATGATAAGATGCAAGGATTATTACTTCTCAGCTCTTTACCAGAAAGTTAGAAAACGTATGTGGTGACAATTTGTAACTCTACACCAGAGGGGACTCAAACTATAGATATGGTTAAAGACAATTTGCTAAATAAAGATGCTAGAAGAAAAAAATAGGGTGAATCTTCTTTTGGTGCATTTATTACTGAAAAACAAGAAAGACGTAGAAGAAGTCATAGTAGAAATCTATATGATTATAGAGGAAGATCTAAATCTAAAAGAGATATCAAATGTTTTTACTATAACAAGCCAGGTCACAGGAAGAAAGAGTGTAGGTTTTGGAAGCGAGAACAATGAAAGAAAGAAAAATGAGAAAGAGACAAATATAGTTGCTGCTGAAGGTAATATCATTATTGTTTGTGATGACGGTTGTGTTAGTCTTGCAGCTCAAGATAGTAATTGGGTAATTGACTCTGGTGCTTCATTTTATGTTACTTCTCATGGTGATTTCTTTAGATCTTACACTATTGGTAATTTTGGTAATGTCAAAATGGGAAACAGTGGTACATCTAAGATTGTGGGTATTGGAGATATTTGCTTAGAGACTAGTATTGGGAGCAAATTGATACTCAAAGATGTCAAACATGTTCCAGATATTTATCTTAACTTGATATCTACAAGAAAACTTGATGATGAGAGATTTACACATTATTTTGGTGAAAGCAAATAGAAACTCACTAAAGGTTCTCTAATTGTGGCAAGAGGAAAGAAGCTTAACTCTTTTTATGTCATGGAAGCTAAGCTACACAAATGAGAGATTAATGCAATTCAAAAATGTGAAAGTATAGATCTTTGGCACAAGAGGCTTAGTGAGAAGGGACTTCAAACTCTTGTTAGAAAGCAATTCTTACCAGAGTTGCAAGGTACATCTCTTAAATCTTGTGATCATTGCTTAGTTGGAAAAACACGTAGAGTTGCATTTCATACATATCCATCATCTAGAAGATCAGATGTTATTGATTTATTTCATACTGATGTCTGTACTATGCAAACTAGAACTCTTGGAGGTGCTCTTTATTTTGTTACTTTTATTGATGATCATTCTAGAAAAGTTTGGGCTTTTGCTTTGAAATCTAAAGATTAGATGCTCGATGTTTTCAAAGAGTTTCATGTCAATTGAAAGAGAAACTAGCAAAAAGCTAAAGTGTGTTCGAGCAGATAATGGTGGTGAGTAGAGGGGTCCGTTTGAAAATTATTGCATGTTTCATGGTATCAGGCTTGAGAAAACAGTTCCTAAAACTCCTCAACAAAACGATGTGGTAGAAAGGATGAATAGAACCATTGAAGAAAGGATTAGGTATATGCTTTCCCATGCTAAGTTACCTGAGTCATTTTGGGGGGAGGCTATGAGAACTACAATTGACCTAATAAATCTTTCTCCATTAGTTCCTCTGAAAGGTAATATTCCAGAGAGAGTATGGAAAGGAAAAGATATATCTTATAATTACTTAAGAGTCTTTGGGTGTAAAATATTTGTTCATGATGATGATGGGGAAGATGAACAAGAAGATTGTGGTGAGAATGCAAGTGATGATACTCCTACAATTGATGATATTGAACCAACTGAACAAGCACCTCCACCACCAATTGAGATTTCATTGAGAAGATCCACTAGAGAGCGACAACCATCTATCAGATATCCTCCATATGAGTATGTTAAGCTTACTAATGGGGGAGAGCCAAAAACTTACAAAGAAGCTATTCTACATGAGCATAAGAATGAGTGGGTTAAAACCAAGCAAGAAGAGATGAGATCCTTGCTTGAGAACCATACCTATGACTTGGTAAAGTTGCCTAAAGAGAAGAAAGCTCTCAAGAATAAATGGGTTTATAAATTGAAGACTAAAAATAATAGCTCACAACAAAGATAAAAGGCATGACTAGTTATGAAAGGATTCAATCAAAAGAAAGGTATTGACTTTGAAGAAATATTTTCTCTTATGGTGAAAATGTCATCTATCCGAGTTGTTCTTGGTTTGGTTGCCCGCATGAATTTAGAAGTTGAGCAACTTGATGTGAAAACAGCATTTCTTCATGGTGACTTAGAAGAAGAAATTTACATGGAGCAAACAGAATGTTTCAAAGTTAAGGAAAAGGAAAATCTAGTGTGTAAGCTTATGAAAAGCTTATATGGACTCAAACAAGCATCAAAACAATGGTACAAGAAGTTTGATTCCTTTATGATGAGCCAAGGGTATAATACAACCACATTTGATTATTGTGTGTTTATGAAGAAATTTTCATATGATGATTTCATTATTCTCCTGCTATATATTGATGATATACTAATTGTTGGCCATAATGCTGGAAAATTTGAAAAGCTTAAAAGAGAGCTAAGTAAGTCTTTTGCCATGAAAGACTTGGGATCGGTGAAACAAATACTTGGCATGAAGATTCTTCATGATAGGAAGAAAAGGAAGATTTGGTTATCTTAGGAAACTTCATTGAAAAGGTTCTTGAAAGATTCAACATGAGTAAAGCCAAAGCAGTTTGTTCTCCACTTGTAGGTCATTTCAAGTTTTGTTCGAAATAATGTTCTATAAGTGAGAAAGGAAAAGAAAAAATATCTAGAGTACCTTACTCATCTGCAGTAGGCAATTTGATGTATGCTATGGTTTGTACTAGGCCAAATATAGCATGCAGTTAGAGTTATTAGCCGATTTCTCTCTAATCCTAGAAAAGAACAATGGCAGCAATGAAATGGATATTAAGATATCTAAGAGGTACTTCTAGGTTGTGTTTATGTTTTGGCAGTGATAAACCTGTGTTAGAAGGGTACACAGATGCAGACATGAGAGGTGATACTGATTCCAAGAAGTCCACTTCGGGGTTCTTGATGACATTTGTAGGGGGAGCAATCTCTTGGCAATCTAAATTACAGAATTATATTACTTTATCAACCACAGAAGCAGAATATATAGCAATTACTGAAGCCTATAAAGAAACTTTATGGATGAAAAAGTTTCTGCATGAATTGGGCTTGAAACAAAAAGCATATACTGTTTACTGTGATAGTCAGAGCGTCATTCACCTCTCCAAGAATTCAACATACCATTTTAGATCAAGCATATTGATGTGAGATATCACTAGATTCGTGATGTGCTTGAGATGAAAGAATTATAGTTGAAAAAAATACATACCAAAGAGAATGGGTCAGATATGTTGACAAAGTCTTTGCCTAAGGAAAAACTTGAAGCATGTAGTGAAGAGCGAGCTTAGTACAGTCTACCATATGAGTTGGAGGGGGAGAATTGTTGGGTCCAGCCCATATATGGGCTTGGACAATTGGGCATTTTGAGCCCAAATCAATAATTAAAAGGGAAAAGTGAACATGAGAGGGTGCAGCGAGCGCGTGCAGTGAGTGGTGAAGGCACAGAGAAAGAAAAAGGAGAGAGAAAGAATAGGACTTTGAGTTTTTTGCTTGACGATCAGTGGCCAAACATTGTCAGTTTTAGTCCAAAATTTATGCAAAGAATCCTTGTAGTAAGCTCTACAATCCTAATGGTGTTGATCTACAGTTTACCCTTTTTGATATACTTTTCTGCTATACCCACTTTGTGAGACCTAGAATTCTCCTTTTGATGAGATCCATCCTATGTGATAATGATATGCTATTCTTGAGCCAAGATCTATATTCTTGATGTTATTGTAATCCTTTGGTTATTCTAGAGAAGATTTATTGTAAACCTGTTATCATTACTATTGATAGTAGAAGTTTGAGGTGGACTACGGTCCCGTAGTTTTTCCCGCATTGGGTTTTCCACGTTAAAAATTTAGTCTCACTATGTGATTCATTTATTGCTCTACTATTTATGTTGTTCTGGTTGATATTTGTATTTGTTAGGATCAAGAGCACTAAGAGGGGGGGGTGAATTAGTGCAGCGGAAATCTTTCGACGATTAAAACTTCGTTCGTACGATAAAGATGATTTCGGTGTAAAAGTCGATTCTT
>LVTN01000391.1:18750-32931 GCA_001649415.1 Musa itinerans
GCAGAACCTCCGACGACCGTCCGGACTTCCGTCGAACTGTCGAACTCCCAACGTGATCATAGTCTTGACTCCAGCGTAACTCCTGCTGCATGTCTTACTTTCATCGTAGTTAATCCTGCACACTTATCTCAACATATGGATTAGATAACAAATGACAATTGACTTCATCATCAAAATCCGAGATTCAACAGTATTTTGATATCAAGTTGGTATTTTGATGAGGAATCCATTTTGATACACAAAGAAGGAAAAGAATTATTCCGCTTTAACAGGTTTTTCCCAACAATTTGAACTCACACATCGTATGTCATAATACATACGTGCACTCCCACACCATACGTCTTAGTATATACGTTCGTTGTACGTAATAATATATCTGTGCACTCTCGCATTGCATGTCATCATATATATATGCATGCAAATTTTTTTTATCATAATTCATATATTAAATTATAATCATATCATTTGAAATATACTTTCCAAAATATATTATGAATACGATAATATATACAATAACTAATTTACAATGAATTAAACTTATACTTACTAGATTGAACTAAAAACCTAAGATGCTAATGAAAGGACATATTCCTTACTAATTGAATGCGCTAGAGAGCAATACACCTATCAAATTAAGAGCATAGGGTCGTGAGAAGCCTTAACTAAGAACCCTATATCTTGAATTATTGATTTATAATAATTTATAGCAATAATTCATAGAAGTTTTTTGATAAAATCCCTAATAAAATAGACTATACTCAATCTAAAATTTTATCTAAATTTCACTATTAAGTTTTTAATAATTCATCCTATAATCAAATAAATTAGTTATTATCACTTAAACTATTACACAACTCTATAAAGAAATTTTACTCCACTATTTTAGCTGACCAAACAATCTTAAATTATCATGAAATTTTGTAAGAAACTATAAGACATATAAAACTAAATATCTTATGGCACAGAGGGGATATTCACTTAATTCTAAATTTTACATAACTCTAACGGAACCTTTTAAGATATATTAATAAGATAGAGCTTAATCATATCCCTAATAGGATTAATTTAACTTAAACAGAATCATTTCTTAGAAAATAGAATATTCTAAATACCTCATGGTAATAATAACTCTATACACTAATCTTAGATTAAAGTTATACTAAAGGCCTTAGAATCATAAAAGATTTATACAAAATATATCTAAAAATTTAAAATAAATTTATAGTCTAGGTTACTCAAAAGCAATTGAGAAAATTAATTTATAATATATAAGATCAAAACCTTATGTATGCAAGAGACGAATTGAGTTTTTCTTAACTCAATATTCTTTAGAGCTCAGGATTCCTGAGCTCTATGAGAAAAGTTGAGAGAATGACTAAAGAATGAGAGAAAAGATTATAGATTATCAGGTTAGTAAAGAGGATGAGGTCAAAATAAGATAGAGGTGCTTAAGAAGTTATCTTAAAATCTATGACTTAATATCATTAGGCTTTATTTTAAGTTTTTTTTACTAATATAATTCTAATATTGTATCAACTTCAATTGAATTTAATTTGGTTTGCCAAAAATGACATCTTTGCTCTAAACTCATCCTTTAATCTCACTTATATATTTTAGCATTTAGTATAATACTTCTCTTTGATTTATATTTTTATTTATTTATTATTATAGCTTATGATCCTTCACATACATAGTATTTAAAATTTAAACTTTCTTATGTCAATCGAATCAAACTCATTCACTTAAGGTTGATTATAATACCATCATTTTTAGTTACTATATGTATGCTTATTATCATAACTTATATACTATGGCGTATTATTTTATGTTTAAAGTAAACATTAATATTTATGCATGCTCAATCAATATTTTATAAAATATTAAAATTAATAATTTTAAAAAATATCTACTTTAATTTTAAATATCAAAATATTAATTTATATTTATTATATTTATGAAGCATAGATATCACAAATCATATCATTAAGTGATTGTAATATATATATTGTAACTTAATGTGTGTAAGACTCGGATACTACATTTATTTAAAATCTTATTTTTATGAATTAATTTATCTCCATTATATTTTTTTAATAATATTATAGTGTTTTGATATGGGAGTAAAAAAATACTATAATCTTATTTAAAAATACTAAATCGATAATACAAATATTATACATTACAGATTGAACGAGTTCACTCTATCAACCGATTCATAGGGTGTAATTAGTAAAGAGCATCTCAGAAATTACGATAAATATATGGTAAATAGGAAAAGCTCTTTGTGAAATATGGGATATAGAGAGCAGTTGGACAACATTTATAATGATAATACATTTTATTCTCTTGATATCCCCATACTTTATTGCGTGTTTCTTTGACGCTTCCATTCGGCTGCCACGTCCAACATGGCCATGCACGAGCTCCCTCCTCGCTCCATTGCGCGGGCGGCCGCGTCGCTCAGCTCCCGTGCCCTCCGCTGCAGCCTTTTCCCTTCCTCCCCTTCCATCAGACACCCAATCGCTCTCGCGATCTCCTCCCTGCTCGCCAGCCCGTCCTCGTCCGCTTCCACCCGCAGCGCCACCTTGGCGTCCTCCGCCAGCAACACTGCGTTCATCTTCTGCTCGGCGTAGAGCGGCCATGCGATCAGCGGCACGCCGTGCACGAGGGCCTCCAGCGTCGAGTTCCACCCGCAGTGCGTCACGAAGCCTCCGGTAGCTGCGTGGCTGAGGACGGCGACCTGAGGAGCCCAACGAGGGACCACGAGACCCAGGGCTTTGGTCCTCTCCAGGAAGCCCTCGGGTAAGAAGCTCCCGGGATCATCGTCGTCGCTTTCGGCGCCGAAGAACGTTGCGCTGGCATCGTGCTCATGGGGGCGTTTCGCCACCCATAAGAACCGCTGCCGGCTCGCCTCCAAACCCATGGCCAGCTCGTACAGCTGCGCCCAGGTGAGCGCTCCGCCGCTTCCAAACGAGACGTACACCACCGAACCCACGGGTTGCTCGTCCAGCCACCGCAGGCACTCGTGGCCCTCTCCGGAATCGCTGGAACCAGCGCGGATCAGCGGTCCCACCGGGTAGACCGGAGGGTGAGAGCTGCCTTCTCTGAGAGCTTTTATGGCGCCGGGCTCCAACGCCTCGAAGCTGTTCACCAGAACCCCCTCGGCCTCGAGGAAGCGTTCGGCGATGCGAAGGAAGGTAGAATAGACGGGGTTTCCCCGGTCCTGAATCGGCTCCATGAGGTCCTTCCCGTGCACCGAGACGCACCCGGGCAGCCGGACCGGCTCCGGCAGGTCGCGGAACTCGCCCTGGAAGGAAGCGTCGAGCTGGTGGAGGTGGAAGGCGAGGGAAAGAGACATGCAGGAAGAGGTGAAGAAGACGTAGGAAGCGACGCCGAGCTCGGCGGCGACCGGGATGGCGTCGAGGCAAAAGGGATCGACGACCAGCGCGGCGAGCGGCGCAAGGTTCCCGAGGAGGGACCGGAGGCGGGGGAGGCTCGACATCACGGTGCGGAACACGCGGTCTTCGATCTTGGTACCGGCGGTGAAGTCCTCGGCGGGGAGTTGAGGGAACAACACGAGGTCGACCGCATCGGGGAGGCTGCGGAGAAGGGATTGCTCAGCGGCGGAGGGAGGGTCGCCGGTGTGGGCAATGAGGGTGACGGAGAGGGCAAGGTCGCGGGAGAGGCCGCCGGCAAACACCACTATGGGGATGAAATGGCCCATCCCTGGGCTGCCCAAGACGACCACATGGGGAGGGGTGCCATGCTCCATTGGCGCCGACTCCAATCTACGTGGGGATAAGGTCGGAAGCACTTGGTGGTGTTGTATTACTATATTTATGTTGTAACATTTAACCTACTAAACAATCATGACATTATTGTTTCTCTGGATGCTATAGTCAACCAAAGAGACTAATTATTAGGTGTAGTTTGACGAGGGGTCTGAAGTTGACCGATAAAAGGACTTAACTAAAAATATAAATAAATATTTAAATTCTTAGTTTAATTAAAAATATATATCTTGTTTTATGCAGATTATATTTGTCCAAACGAGAAGATTATTATTGTCCCTAGAAATTTACTCATGTGCAGCCTGACCATGGTTTAGATTAGTTTAACTTTATATATATTATTTTTTATTTCTTTCATTTCAATCAATATATAGTATAGTGAACCAATGGATCGAGTGGAATCTGAAGATGGTCTTTATCATAAGATGGAGATCCATCCGGACCTAACTTTTCGTTTTCCTTTTATCGTTTCACGAGATCTATGTTGAAAGATAAATTCAGCTCTTTTATCCGTCTCAGTCGTTCCCACGTGGATGACACATTAAAAAGAAAAAGAATACTAACACAAAGTTAATATGTATGTACGTACATACATATGTATGTACGTACATACATATTAACTTTGTGTTAGTATTCTTTTTCTTTTTAATGTGTCATCCACGTGGGAACGACTGAGACGGATAAAAGAGCTGAATTTATCTTTCAACATAGATCTCGTGAAACGATAAAAGGAAAACGAAAAGTTAGGTCCGGATGGATCTCCATCTTATGATAAAGACCATCTTCAGATTCCACTCGATCCATTGGTTCACTATACTATATATTGATTGAAATGAAAGAAATAAAAAATAATATATATAAAGTTAAACTAATCTAAACCATGGTCAGGCTGCACATGAGTAAATTTCTAGGGACAATAATAATCTTCTCGTTTGGACAAATATAATCTGCATAAAACAAGATATATATTTTTAATTAAACTAAGAATTTAAATATTTATTTATATTTTTAGTTAAGTCCTTTTATCGGTCAACTTCAGACCCCTCGTCAAACTACACCTAATAATTAGTCTCTTTGGTTGACTATAGCATCCAGAGAAACAATAATGTCATGATTGTTTAGTAGGTTAAATGTTAAGATAGGAATCTTTCATTTATTTGAATCCGGATAAGATGCTACTTACTGGTTGGACAAATCAAAGTCAACCAACAATAAATACTAATCGATGTTAGTGCCAAACGTTGGAGTCCGAACTGATTATTTTTAGTGAATTTTAAATGATCCATTAGATTTTGATGATAAAATTAATTAATAAATTTATAATCTAATCAATATTTAAGAAAAGTAATGTAAAACTATTTTCGATCGTGGAAAGATAAATTGATTGAAGTAGGAGAGTCAAATGTTAGACTGGAGTCAAAGATCGAGCATTGAGCCAGAAGGATCACATATTGTGCTAAAATCGGATGTTATGAAGTCAATATACCGATGAATCAAGCAATACGTTGAAAAAAAGCATGATGTGTCAGGAGTTCGGATGAATCAATAACATGTCGAATAACATAGGATTCATGTTTTGTAATCGTTTGTGTTTTGATCGAAGTAGTTTAGCTTTTAATTGATTTGGTTTTGGGTGTAACCACGCTAACTTGATTAGGAGCTCATTGGGCTTGAATCAGGACTGAATTGAGCATATTAGAAAGCCAATTTAGTAACCAAAAGTTAGGTCAAGTGGTGGAATAGCCTATGAGCTAGAAAGTATGGAGTGTACGTTTTCAAAAAACCTATCGCCCAAGCAGGCGGTGATACCGCCAGTGCTTAGTGCTGCAAGTGGTGGTACCACCCAACACTAGCGATAGTATCGCCAGTACCCAAAACACTCAGGATAAGACTTTTTGGCTCCATTTTTGAAGCAATTTAGGGCTTATAATGATACCGAGGTGATGCAGAATGGGGGGTAAAACAAAATAGCTTTTGACAGAAAATCAATAGTAGAGCTGTATTTGTTGGAATGAGTATTTCAGATAGAAAAGTCATAGTAGACAAGGAACGAACTCTGAAAGAAAAGTTGTAGTACAATTGTATTTGCTGGAATGAGTGTTTTGAATAGAAAAGACATGAACTCACAATAAAACTTAAATAAGATCAAAAAATAGCTCACCACCAAGTTAAAATCACAAAATGATACAGAAAGTTCACCACCCCAAGGATTATAAACGAGGATATAGAACTGAAAATAAAAGACTCACCACTTAAGGACGCGTCCAAGAGATACAGAGTTTAAGGGAGTACTCCAAGAGAGCTTCTGCCAAAATATTATCAATTTCTAAAGTTCTTTCTAAGCCCTAAACATCAAAATAAATACTAGTATATGAAACAACCCTTCATGCATAGAGAATTTTGAAATTAAGTGTTTTACAACCACTAACCAACTCCTTTAATGCATTCCTTGGTCATGAAGAAAAGCACCTTGAAACAACTTTAACTTTGTGCAGGGAATATGCTGATGAGCTATCATATTTGAATGGGTTGAGTTGAAGACTATGAGGCAACATTGTTAGTTGAAAAAAATATCATAGCATCAATAAAGTCCATATGAGTAGATTATAGCAAATTAGACACTTCTGTATCATATAAATATCTTACTTATTCTTGCTTAAGATAGCAAGAAAAGAGCTCGAAAAACTTATGATTCTAAGTGTGTAATATATGTTAAAAGTGTTAAGTTCCTTCCTCCTCTAACTTCTAAGCCATTTTAAGGGAGATATGAGTATCACTTGTAAAAGAGAGTTGTAAATGTTCTCTCCTAAACCTATGAAAAGGAGAAAAGAGTTTTAATAAGGGTGGTTGATCTTCACCCATTGAAAGAAGATCGTTAGTGAAAGCCAATGGCCTCAATGGATGAGGAATTGGGAGTAGACATAAGTCAAGATGATCGAACCGCTATAAATCCGATGTGCATTTTCTTTATGCTTTTTATTCTTATTTCTTACTGATTTAATTGCTTACTACTTTTACTCACATTCTAAGTTAAATGTATTTTTGATACAGGTTTGATCGAATGAATTTTTGAATCATTTTAACTTTTTGAAAGCACTAATTCGCCCCCCCTCCTGCCCTCTTAATGCTTTTACGATCTTAACAGTTGGTATCGGAGCTAAGTTTTCTCAGTTGGTTTAACACCTAAGAGAGATAATATGGCTTTCATTGATAATTAAGAGGATCACTCTATCACTCACCCTCCTATATTTAATGGGATGAACTACACATATTGGAATACACGAATGAAGATTTTTTTTATTTCTATGGATTTTGATTTGTGGAATGTCATTGAATGTAGTTTTCAAAAATCCTCTAGACTAATGAATGAATGAATGGAATGATTTAGAGAAGAAAATATTTTCTTTAAATGCTAAAGTGATGAACACTTTATTTTATACTTTAGATAAAAATGAGTTTAACTATGTTTCTATATGTAAAACTACATATGGCACACACTTGAAGTTACTCATGAAAGCACAAGTAGAGTAAAAGAATCTAAGAAAAATCATTTGGTACATAGTTATGAATTATTTAGAATGAAGCTAAGAATCATTGGTGACATGTACACCCGTTTTACGGATGTTGTCAATAGTTTGAAAGTTCTTAGTAAATGTTTTACTAGTCTTGAACTTGTTAACAAAATTCTAAGATCCCTTTCAAAAAGTTGGGATTTAAAGGTAACTATAATAAGAAGCAAAGGACTTGAATAATTTTTCTCTTAAAGAACTTATAGGATCATTAATGACCTATGAAATAACTTGCAAGACATATGATGAACATGAGTATAACCTTTGAAAGAACAAAAAGGATATGACACTTAGAACCAAAGAAGATCACGAGCGAAAACTCAAGTGATGATGATGACTTGGCACTCCTCACAAGGAAATTTAAAAAATTCATAAAAAAGAATAAAACAAATCTTGTAAAACAAGACTCTAAGAACAAAAATGAACTCAAAAGAACATAATTAACTGCTATGAATGCAAAGCAAGAAGCCAAGGCCATCCCGCCCCCCCCCCCCCAAATTATCACATTCAATAGGTGTGACCTTGTCTTAAATCGATAATATTAAAATTTTAATCAACAATCTATTCCAGGATCTAAACACACATTTGAGGATATTAAGAAAACATTTAAGTCATTTACATCCATAATTCTACAATTCATAAAACATATGTAATTTAAATTCATATACCACATTACTCGATGAATCATAAAATCTGAAACCAACTCACTAAAACAAGAACCACCTCATAAATCCACAAGTATGAGATTCTATATAATCACAAAAACTAATATTTACCATATGTTCATATAATTACACAAATTAACTTAACACTCCAAAATCTTAACATAAGAGATCCTTTAAATTTTTACAAAACTCATAAGTTCATATTTACCATCAACATTTCATTAGACACCAAGTGTACTTATACAACAAAAACATATCATCTACTAAAGGTTTGCCCCAAAATCTTCTAGCTTTCCATAGCCTCAGCCCAATTTAAACATTTTAGTGAGCGATAAGCTATCCTGAAAAATTTATATAGTAACAGGGTGAGCATATAGAGCTCAGCAAGTGACTAACATATCCATAGTGAAAGAGGATAGTTTTAAAATAAATAAGGTACCAAATACAAGGCAAGGATACAAGAGTTCATAGATAGTCACTCAACGAATGCAGAATTACAATGTCATTTCATTTGAAGCATGTTTTGTTCATAACAAGGGAGTAAAGATTAATTGGAGCATATCAATGACGTAAAGAGCATTTTGGGGCATATCAATGGCGTATGAAATGTTATGGGGCATATCAATAACATATGAACTATTTCGGAGCATATCAATGACATATGAGATATTTCGGAGCATATCAATGACATATGAAATATTTCGGAGCATATCAATAAGAAATGAAACATTTCGGAGTATATCAATGATGTATGAAATATTTTGGAGCATATCAATGATGAATGAAATGTTTCAGAACATATCAATGACATATGAAACATTTTGGAGCATATCAATGGTGTAAGAAATGTTTCGGAGCATATCAATGGTATATGAAACATTTCAAAGCATATCAATGGTGGATAAAACATTTCGAAGCATATCAATGGTGGATGAAACATTTCGGAACATATCAATGGCATATAAAATGCTTCAAAACATATCAATGATATATGAAGCATTTTGCAGCATATCAATGGCATATGAAATGTTTCGGAGCATATTAATGACATATGAAATATTTCGGAGTATATCAATGGCGGATGAAACATTTCGAACCATATCAATGGTAGATGAAATATTTTGGAGCATGAAATGTTTCAGAACATATCAATGGCATATGAAACATTTCATAGCATATCAAGGGCGTATGAAATGTTTCAGAGCATATCAATGACATAAGAAACATTTCAGAGCATATTAATGGTATATGAAATGTTTCGGAGTATATCAATAGCATATAAAATATTTCAAAGTATATCAATGGCATAGGAAGCATTTCAGAGCATATCAAAGAACAAATGTGAAACAAAAGCTCAAATGTGGCATTTAACATTGCATACATTTCATTCTTATCCAAAGCATATATAGAAGCACATAACTAAAGCTTTGGATATCATATCAAATACATAGATGGTGAAGTGAGATCATAACATAATATGATCCATCCATTTCTGAATGACCACCAAACATAATCTAAAACATCGTGGGCTCTAAGCATATACCCTTTACCATTTTTAATAAAGGTCCAAATAATCTCTTTACCATTTATAGCAAAGGTTTACATTATCCCATAAACACTAGAGTACAAAAGGGTATTGTGAATAATAAAATTGGGATATATCGAAAACACATGCGGAACAATGGAATGCATGTGCCTATATGAAACATTATAATACAAACATGAAGTTTACATAATAGATTTAGATATGCAAATACTTGTAGGACAAGAGTATACATGAATTCGAAGCAATAATATAAAGCGCAACTAACGTAAGGGTTTTAGTAGAAATTAATTTCCAAAGAGATGAAACAAGAATAGGTGAAATCAACCAAAGCTTAATTTTGATAGAATTTGAGAGGTACATTGCATGAATTATTTGGATAACCAATTATGCTCCAAATTGTATAAAATTAGGGTCATTCGAAATATGTATCAATCTAGTTTTAGATAACTTAAGTTTTGTATAAATAGAAGTTTCTAACAAGGAGTTATAAATAATTTAGTAACTAAAGGTCAGAAAATATTATCTCTATTTTATAGAATTTACAGAGAAAATTAGAACAGATGATTCAATAGGCATTTATACTCCAAATCTTTCAAATCAGATATGCACAGAAATATGAGTCTAATTTCTAATAAATTATGTTTTACATAAATTGGAGTTTTCAACAGAGAGTTATAAGCAAGAGAGTACTGAAAGGTCAAAACCGACAGTCTCTGTTTTATAGATTTCATAGGGTCAATTGAAATAAAAATTTTGGTAGGTAAATAGACTCCAAATTTATCAATCTTAATATCAAAAGAAAGAGCTATGAGTTTATTTTTGGATGAATTTGGCTTTTCCAAAATTAAGAATCTGTGCAAAAATTTATGGCTAGAACAATACAAAAAGGTCAAATCTCGAAAAATTCCAGATTCACTGTTTTATTCCCAAATGATAGAAATATCAAGTATGAAGCCAAAATCTTTTAAAGTTTTTAGAATTAAGATGAAATCAAAGATCAAGATTTCTATAGGAAGGGGTTAGAACACTTGTCTTAGAAAATTTTGAGTCTCAAATATGTGAAATTGATGCAAAATCTCAAGCCAAAGCAAAGCTTTTTCTTCCTCTACTTCAAATCCTCTTCCTTCTCTTCTCAAACTTACACTAGTTGCAGCTCTTAAGTTTTCCTTTAGTTTTTCTTTAAATTACTTAAGTTTAGCTAACACAAGAATTTCTAGGTGGCAAGCATGCATGAAATAAGCCTATGTCATCCTTAGAACAAACATAGGTGGCACCAACCTTAGGTTAGTTAGTGACACATGTCCACCATTTTTTTTTTAAAACCTAATGTGAATCTTTCACAAATCATATCATATTTCTAAGATTTATATTTAGGTCCCTACATTACAAATAGGCCCTTACAAAATTTTTAAAAATGAGGGATATTACAAAGGTATTTCATAAATGAGTGTCTACAATTGAAGAAGAAGCTGCTAGCACAAAAGAAGAAGAAAGCACTAAATGCGACTTAGGACAAATCAAGTATATTAGAAGACGAAGAATAAACCAATAAAGATGAAGTGGCAAACTACACTTTGATGGCTCTCAACGACGAGGTATGTGACTCTAATAAAACCTCTTTATCTTATGATGAATTACTTAATGCATTTCATGATTTATATGATGAATTTAAATTAGTTGGTAAGAAATATAAATTACTAAAAAAGGATCATGTTTCTCTCTCTAGTAAATTTAATAAATTAAAAATTGAGTATGATAATTACATGTTAATTTCTTGCACTAAATGTGAAGAGTTAGACTCAGTCAAAAATGAAAATATGTTATTACAACAAATATTAAAAAAATTTAAAATTAGAAGTAAATCATTAAACATGATTCTTGCTAATAAAGGTCATATACATAGAAAAGAAGGAATCAGCTTTGTGAGTAGTAACACTCAACAAAAGCTAACTATATTTGTTAAATGACTCACATTAAATGTTTCTCCTAAAGATAAATATAATTTTTGTGGTAGACATAGTTATTATACATATAAATGTTCATTTAAAAAATATAGCTCGTATTGTTAGGAAAAGAGTCGGCACTAAGTGGGGGGGTGAATTAGTGCAACGGTAAAAATTACGTCGGTTCAAAAAACCTTTGTACGATAAAATCTGATTTCGATGAAAACCATTTCGGAAATATCTTTAAATTGAAAGCAAACAGAAGTGTAGTTGATGTAAAGTAAAGAAGGCAATTTATAGTTAAGATAAATAGCAAAATAAAAATACAAACCGATTTATAGTGGTTCGGTCATCGTGACCTACATCCATTCCTCTGATTCCTCTTCCGTCGAGGCCACCGGCATCCACTATCGATCTTCCTTTAATAGGCGAAGATCAACCTCCTTCTTACACCCCTCTTCTCCTTTTACCGAGTTTAGGAGACAACCCTTACAAGCACTCACTTCTCTCTCAAACTATTCTAACACTTAGACTTGAAGAGGAGGATTCTCACAAGAGATTACAACAGCATTTTTCCCTCTTTAAATTCTATATGCTTGTGTATGTTAATAAGGGATGAGAGGGGTATTTATAGGCCTCAAGTTGATTCAAACTTGGAGCCTAAAAATATCTCATCCTGGGTTTCCTAGGTACGGGCGGTACCATCGCCTATGCTGGGCGGTACCACCGCCAGTGTTAGTCTGACACTGACACTGCACTGGGCAGTACCACCGCCTGACAGAGCTCGAAGACCGAGCTTTGGCGATACCACAGCCTGACAGGGGCGGTACCACTGCTGGCAGCATTTGTTGTCAGTGGTACCACCACCTAGACCACCTGCTAGGGGTGGTACCGTCGCCCAGACCGGTAGTACCTTCGCTTGACATAGTCTCGGATACTGTGCCACGACGGTGCCATATCTTGGGTTACTGTTTGGGCCTTTTATTGGGTCCAACACAGTCCTTACATGGGCCTAACTGACACATAATTGGGTTGGCCCAATTCCAATCCTAATTACGTGCTAACTATGAATCCTAAGACATATTCTAAGCTAAACAAATCTGTAAGTCTAGTTTTTTCCGGTGAGCTTCCGACGATCTTCCGGCGAACTTCCGACGATCTCTCGGCAATGTTCCAACGGACTCTTGGTAAGCTCCTAGACTTCACGACGATCTTCTTGGAGAGTTCCGAAGAGCTTCTTTGGCAAGCTCTTGGACTTCTCGGCTGGTTCCTGCAGAACTTTCAACGAATGTCTGGACTTCCGATGAACTCCCAACGAAATTATGTCCTTGACTTCGGGACTTCATTTTGCTTTATGCCATGCTATCGTAGTTAATCCTGCACATATAAAAATACACTTCGATCTAGATAATTAATACTAAGCATTAATCATATTGTCCGACATGTCATTGGTTCCTCAACGTTTCGTCCGATTCTTCGGCGCATCGTCCTCTCTTGCAGCCTATTGCCCAATCGGTCAGTTGACTCCGCAACTCCAATATCCTTGGCGCAATATCTGATCTTCTTGGCCCGATACCCGAATCCATGGCCCGAAGCCTTCTATTGATAGGTTGACTGATCCACCGGCTCGACGTCTAATCTTTTGACATATTTTCCTCGGCCCAACATGATTCTTCCTGCTTTAATTGTCTCATCCTGATCGAAGCATCCTGCGTCACTCAAAACACAGATTAAATCATAAACACTCTCAATTGGTTTCATCATCAAAATTCGAGATTCAACATGTATAAATTAGTTTAGGTTCCTAAAGAAATAATAAATAACTTAATGCCAATAGTCAAGATAGATAGATATAATCATAAGAAACCCAAAGTTAAATGGGTACCTAAAGCAAAACTTCATTTCTTGTAGATATGTCTATAATCAAAAGCTAGAGCAAGAGATGGTATCTTGTTAAATGGGTACCTAAAGCAAACCTTCATTTCTTGTAGATATGTCTATAATCAAAAGCTAAAGCAAGAGATGGTATCTTGATAGTGAATGCTCAAGGCACATGATCGGAGACCCAACACATTTCTCTAAGCTTTGTAGCCAAGATGAAGGATGTGTCACCTTCGGAGACAACAACAAAGAAAAAATTATTGGAAAAAGAAATATATGTAACAAATCAAACCTCTTGATTGAAGACATTTTATTAGTAGATGATTTAAAACATAACTTACTAAGTATTAGTCAATTGTGTGAGAAGGGATATAATATCAAATTTGAATCTAATGCTTGCATTATAGATATTGTTAGGATCGAGAGTCCGAGGTCGGCACTAAGAGGGGGGAGGGGGGTGGTGAATTAGTGTAGTGGTAAAAACTACGTCGGTTTGAAAAACTTCGTACGATAAAAATCATTTCCGATGAAAAACTAATTTTGGAAACTAACTTGAAAGCATACGTAATAAATTGAAGGCAGTAAGCACTTAAGGAGGTTTACAGTAAGGTAATAGCAAGAATAAAATGCAAACCAGAGAACACAGTAGTTTTATAGTGGTTCGGTCATCGTGACCTACATCCACTCCGTCGATTCCTCTTCCGTCGAGGCCACCGGCATCCACTATCGATCTTCCTTTAATAGGTGAAGATCAACCTCCTTCTTACACCCCTCTTCTCCTTTTAC
>LVTN01000391.1:34206-54309 GCA_001649415.1 Musa itinerans
TTTTGTGGGGGAGGAAAGGGGCGCCAAAAGGGGGGGGGGGGGGGGTGAATTAGTGCAGCGGTAAAGTTGTCGGTTTCGGAAAATCTTTTCGTAAGATAAAACTGATCTCAGAAATGTTTAACTTGAAAGCATGTTTGTAAGGAAGTTTAAAAGCAATTAGTAAATAAAATGGTTTGCAGTAAAGTAAATTGCACAAGAGAAATGCAAACCAGATTTTTATCGTGGTTCGGTCATCGTGACCTACATCCACTCCATCGATTCCTCTTCCGTCGAGGCCACTGGCATCCATATCAATCTTCTTTCAAAAGGTGAAGATCAACCTCCTTCTTACACCCCTCTTCTCCTTTTACCGGGGTTAGGAGACAACCCTTACAACCCTTTTTTACAAGGTATCCCTCTCACACCTCCCTTAGAACTCTCTCTAAGCTTTTGGAGGAGGGAACTAAACTTTTTAAGGTTTACAACTTTAGAATCATAGAGTTTTGCTCAATATTTCTTGCTTATCCATGTAGGAATAGCTGGGGTATTTATAGGCCCCAAATGGATTCAAATTTTGAGCCAAAAATTCAAACCCTTGAAATTTCAGGGTTCGGGCGATACCACCGCCTGCACCGGGCAGTACCACCGCCTGCACCGAGCAGTACCACCGCCTGCAGTCCGACACTAGGTGGTACCACCACCCAGTCTGGCAGTACCACCGCCTAGAAGACTGTGTTTGGGTGGTACCACGGCCTGACATAGTCTCGGAGACTGTGTCACGACGGTTTCACCTGTTTGGTCACTATTTGGGCCTTTCTCTTGGCCCAACACAGCCCAAACTTGGCTCAACTATAAATTTTGTGCTAACTATAAATTTTAAGATATTTACTAAGTTAAACAAAGTCCGTAAGTCTAGGTTTCTTCCGGCGAGCTTCCAGCGATCTTTCGGCGAACTTCCGACGATCTCTCAGTAATGTTCCAGCGGACTCCCGGCAAGCTGTTGTACTTCACAACGATCTTCTTGGTGAGTTCTGATGAGCTTCTCTGGCAAGCTCCGAGACTTCTCGGCTGGTTTCGATAAAATTTTCGACGAACGTCCGGACTTCCGACGAACTCTCGAACTCCCAACGAAATCGCATCCTTGACTCCGAGACTTCATTTTGCTTCATTCCTTGCTTTCGTAGTTAATCCTGCACATGTAAAACCACACTTCGATCTAGATAATTAATACTAAGCATTAATCAAGTTGTCTGGCATGTCATTGGTCCCTCGATGCTTCGTCCGATTCTTTGGCGCATCGTCCTCTCTCGCTGCCTATTGCCCAATCGGCTAGTTGACTCCACAACTCCGATATCCTTAGCGCAATATCTGCTCTTCTTGGCCCGATGCTCGAATCCACGGTCCAAAGCCTTCTGTTGATACGTCGACCGTTCCTCCGGCCCGACGTCCAATCTTCTGATATGTTTTCCTCCGGCACAACATGATTGTTCCTACTTTAATTGTCTCATCCTGATTGAAGCATCCTACGTCACTCAAAATGCATATTAAAACATAAACGCATATCTATTGGTTTCGTCATCAAAATCCGAGATTCAATAGATATACTACACAAAAATAAATCTATGATTGCCTTAAGGACTAATAATATATATGCTATTGATCTTGATGATTTTTGTGTTGAAACTTATTTTTCGATTTTAAACGATGATGCATGGCTTTGACATAGGAGATTAGATCATGCAAGTATGAAATTAATTTCATAAATTACAAATAAAGAACTTATAAGAAGTATGCCTAGAATTAAATTTGTCAAAGATAAAATTTGTGATGCATGCCAACTAAGTAAACAAATAAAGAGAAACTTTAAATCTAAAAATCAAGTAAGTACCTCTAGACCAATATAATTAATTCATATAGATTTATTTGGATAAATTGATATCATAAGTCTAAGAGGTTGTAAATATACTTTTATGATTATTGATGATTATAGTAGATATACTTGGATATACTTCTTAGCACATAAAAGTGATTGCTTTAAATATTTTTTAAAGTTTTGTAAATAAATTTAAAATGAAAAGAGTTTTATGATTTCCTCTATTTGTAGTGATCATGGTGGTGAATTTAAAAACCATAATTTTTAAATTTTTTGTGATTCAAATGGTTATGATCATAATTTCTTTACTTCAAGAAACCCATAACAAAATGGAGTTGTTGTGAGAAAAAATAGGAGTTTACAAGAGATGGCAAGAACTATGCTTAATGAACATAGCCTACATATATATTTTTGAGACGAAGCCGTTAACACGGTATGCTATGTCATGAACAAAGTTCTCATAAGACTACTACTATCTAAAACTCCTTCTGAATTATGGAACAATAAAAACCTAACATTTCATATTTTAAAATTTTTTGTACTAAATATTTTATTTTAAATGAAAAGGATGCCCTAGGAAAATTTGATGCAAAATTTAATGAAGGTATTTTTCTTAGATATTTCTCTATTTTTAAAACCTATCGAGTTTTCAACAAAAGAACTTTGGTTATCAAGGAATCTATCCATATTATTTTTAATGAGTCTTCCAAATTTAAGAAAAATATTTTGATGATTATTTTGATTTTGATATATTGAATTTAAATGAGAATTCTCCTCTCCCAAGTAACTTAGATGTATTTACTTTTAAAGAATCCTTACCCAACGAATGAAAGTATATAGATACACATCCTAAGGAGCTAATCATTAGAGATATATTAAAAGTTGTTCAAACTTATTCTTTATTTAAATTTTTTTTACAAATATTATCATTTTGTCTCAAATTGAATCTAAATGCATTGACAATGCTCTAAAAGATAACTTATGGGTTTTTATAATACATGAAGAATTAAATTAATTTAAGAGAAATAAGATATGGATGCTTGTTCCTAGACCTAGTGATCATTTTATAATTGGCACTAAATGGGTCTTTATGAATAAGTAAGATGAACTTGGTATTGTAGTTTAAAGCAAGACTAGATTAGTGGTCAAAGGTTTCAACTACGAAGAATATATAGACTATGAAGAAACATTCACTCTTGTGGCAAGACTTGAAATCAAAAGGATACTCTTTGCCTATGTATGTTGTAATAATTTTAAGTTATTTCAAAGGAATGTCAAAAGTACTTTTCTTAATGGCTTTATTTCTGAAGAAGTTTATGTTGAGCAACCACCCGGATTTGAGAATGTTCATTTTCCAAACCATGCTTTTAAGTTATCTAAGGCTCTTTATGGGTTGAAGCAAGCCCCAAGGGCTAGGTATGAAAGACTTAACTCATTGCTTATTAAGAATGATTTTATGAAAAGTAAGGTCGATACTACATTATTTATTAAATATTTTAAAAATATTTTTTTATTATTCAAATTTATGTTGATGATATTATTTTTGGTTCTGCAAATGAATCTTTATATGAATTATTTACCAAAAGTATGAGCCAATAATTTGAAATGAGTTTAATGGGTGAATTGATATTTTTCATAGGATTGAAATGAAGCAATTAAGTGATGTAACTTTTGTTAGTCAAACTGAGTATGCTTTAGATTTATTAAAACAATTTCACATGGATAGTGCTAAGGCCATTAACATACTAATGAGCATTTTTACAAAATTAGATATGGACAATGAAGGAGAATATTTTGATCAAAAGACTTATAGAGGTATGATAAGTAGTTTACTATGCCTCATAGCAACTAGACCTGATATTATATTTAGTATTGAACTTTGTGCTAGATTTCAATCCAATCATAAATAATCTCATTATAAAGTAGTTAAAAGGATTTTCAGATACTTAAAAGGAAATCCTAATCTAGGATTATGTTATCCAAAATCTAAAAATTTTGATTTGATTACTTATGCTGATACTAACTTTGTTGGATGTAGAATAGATAAAAAAAACATCTTTGGAACATGTCAACTCTTAGATCATGTACTTTTTTCTTGGTCTTTCAAGAAATAAAATTCTGTTACATTATCTACAACCGAGGTTGAGCATGTAGCAGTAGGTGTATGTTGTGCATAAGTAATATAGATGAAAAATATTTTAGAAGACTATGAACTTTACTTAAAAAATATATCTATAAAATACGATAATACTAGTACTATTTGTTTAACAAAGAATCTCATTCAACACTCAAGAATTAAATACATTGATATTATATATTATTTTATTAGGAATCATGTTAATAATCATTATATATCTTTAGATCTTATTAATACAAAACAGCAATTATCATATATTTTTACTAAATCATTGAATGAGGAACAATTTGATTTTATTATAAGAGAATTAGGCATGTTGAATCTTCCAAACACATGAATATATTTTTTTATGGATCATTATCTTGATTTCTTGGTTTTTATGACATGAGTTTTCTTTTGAATCAAGATTGTTTACTATGATTCTTTCTTTTCGTTATTTACAAAAGAAAAGATTTGTCAAAATGAATTATGATCTTTTATATTTACGACTTGATCTTTGATATCTTTCATGTGATGATTAGAACATTGATGTAAATTTTTGTATCATTGTATCCTTCCCCTTTTTTTTATAATGACAAAGGGAAAAAAAGAATTGCTAGTTTGCACATCTTAAAAAGAAGCAAAAAAATTACTAGCCTGCACATTTCAAAGAGAAGCAAAACTAGCTAGCTTGTACATCTCAAAAGAGAGGCAAAAACTTGCATGTTTCAAATAGAAGTAAAACTTGCTAACTTAATAGCTTGCATGTTTAAAAACCTTACTAGTTGCATTTTTCTTCTTTTTCTTGATGAGAAGGGGGCGAAGTTATGATGATTTTTAATATTTTGGAATCATGCATGTTATGATGTGCTTTGATGATTTAAAGCTATGCCCAAAGTTATGATGATTTAAAATTTTTGTGTTTTGGGATTATGCATATTATGATATACCTTGATGATTTAGAATCTTAACTCATACTTTGATGATGTATATGATGTATGCAATGATACATATATATAAAGAAGTAATGATTACTTTGATATGATGTGTTGTATATGATCACTATAATTCATGATTAAAATTATTTTGACTTGAATTCAAAGATATTATGATTAGAAGGTTATCATTTTATGAATTCAAAGTTTATTTCAATATGACATATAAATAGAGTGAGTTTAGTTAAAACTCCGTCATCAATTAGTTATCATCATAAAAAAGGGAGATTGTTGAATCCCGAATTTTGATGATGAAATCAATTAATGAGTTTATGATCTAATCAGTGTTTGAGAAAAGTGATGCAAAACTAACTTTGATCATGAAAAGGCAGATCGATTGAAGTAGGAGAATCAGACGTTGGGCCGGAGTCAGAGATCGGGCATCAAGCCGGAAGGATCAGAAATTATGTCAAGATCGGATATTGTAGGAGTTAACTGTTAGTTTGGCAAGTCCCACATAGTCCCATATCGGGAAAATCAAGCTTAATATCTCATATTACAACTATAAATAAGGGCTTGGGCTTTGAAGCGAGTGGCACCACAAGAAAAACCTAATTGTTTGCTTTGGATTTAATTTCTATTAAGTCCACACTTAGTTAAAATAGTTTGGGCTTATAGTTTGGGCTTTTCTTGTTCAGTAGTTTTAGGTGTTTTATGGCCTAGGAATATTTTCCTAAAGCATTTGTAATTGTCCCTTTTATAGTAGAGTTTTGCTCCTCCTTCGTCCGTGGATGTAGGTCAATTGACCGAACTACGTAAATCTGGTGTCCCTTTCTCTTTTATTTTTTTGCTTTATTGTCTTTATTGGGTTGTCAAATTACCCTTTGGTAAATTTCCTAGGGCTAGCTCTAACAAACTAGTTTCAGAGCTTGGTTTCAGGATCTTTTGGCAACGATGACAATAACAAAAATCATTATCGAGAAATTCGACAGAAATGTCAACTATCTGCTCCTTTGATTTTAGTGCAAATTTAATTTTCTGATACAAAATTGTTTCTTTTCCATAAATCATAGTATCACGGAAATACTTAAAGGATTAGGGAAGAGAACACAAAAGTAACAAGGTCTTATCCTCGTCATCAATTTTCGCATCTATATTCTCCAAATCCATAACTCAGGAATCAAATTTATTAAGATGTGAGAGTATTGATGTACCTTCAGTCATCCGAAGCATATACAAACTCTACTTAAAGTAGAGATGATTCTCCACTATCCTCTTCATCTACAAGGCTTTAAGCTTGTCTCACATGCTCTTAGCTATAGTCTCCGTAGCTACCTCCCATAAAACCTCGTCAGAGAGATTTAAAATAATGCTTGATCGAGCCTTCTTATCCATACCCGCAAGATCTTCCTTTGACGTATCATCTGGAATGTTCTCGGCTCCCTGTAATGCCAAATCAACTCCGTCTTGAACTAGAATGGCCTCCATCTTGAGCTGCCACATGCCTAAGTTGACATTTCTATTTAATTTCTTGACAACGATCTTTATTATTGTCATCATTGTCAAAAGATCCTGAAACCAAGCTTTGATACCAGTTTGTTAGAGCTGGAGTAAGTTTTATTAATTGTCAATAGTGGGACATGCCAAGGTGGAGATTTGTTAGTTTGACAAGTCATACATAGTCTCACGTTGGGAAAATCAAGTTTGTTATCTCCTATTGCAACTATAAATAAGGGCCTAGGCTTTGAAGCCAGTGGTACCACAAGAAAAACATAATTGTTTGCTTTGGGTCTATTAAGTCCACACTTAGTTAAAATAGTTTGAGCTTATAGTTTGGGCTTTTCTTGTTTAGTAGTTTTATGTGTTTTATGGCCTAGGAACATTTTCTTAAGGCATTTGTAATTGTCCCTTTTATAGTAGAGTTTTGCTCCTCCGTCCGTGGACGTAGGTCAATTGACCGAACCATGTAAATCTGGTGTCCCTATCTCTTTTATTTTTCTACTTTATTATCTTTATTGGGTTGTCAAATTACCTTTTGGTAAATTTCCTAGGGCCATCTCTAACAAACTGGTATCAAAGCTTCGTTTCGGGATCTTTTAGCAACGATGATAATAACAAATATCGTTGTCGAGAAATTCGATAAAAATGTCAACTTCGACATATGACAGCTCAAGATGGAGGTCATTCTGGTTCAAGACGGAGTTGATTTGACACTATAGGGAGCTGAGAATATTCCAGATGATACGTCAAAGGAAGATCTTGCGGGTATGGATAAGAAGGCACAATCAAGCATTATTCTAAATCTCTCTAACGAGGTTTTACGAGAGGTAGCTACGGAGACTACGACTAAGAGTATGTGAGACAAGCTTAAAGCCTTGTATATGAAGAGAATAGTGGAGAATCGTCTTTACTTGAAGTAGAGTTTGTATATGCTTTGGATGACTGAAGGTACATCTATACTCTCACATCTTGATAAATTTGATTTCTTAGTTATGGATTTGGAGAATATAGATGCGAAAATTGACGACGAGGATGAGGCCTTGTTACTTTTGTATTCTCTTCCCCAATCCTTTAAGTATTTCCGTGATACTATAATTTATGGAAAAGAAACAATTTTGTATCAGGAAATTAAATCTGCACTAAAATCTGAGGAGCAGATAGATAGGGATATCACTGGGGAAAGTAGAGGGAATCAGGCTGAGGGTCTGGTTGTCAGGGGTAGAATGGATAAAAGAAAATTTGATAGTAGTATATCTAAATATATATCTTATTGAATCTCGTATTTTGATGATGAAACCACTTGATATGTGTTTATATTTTAATCTACATTTTGAGTGACGCAGGATGCCTCAATCAGGATGAGACAATTAAAGCAGGAAGAATCATGTTGTGCCGGGGGAAAACATGTCAGAAGATTGGATATCGGGCCGGTGGAACGATCGACGTATCGACAGAAGGCTTCGGGCCGTGAATTCGGGCATCGGGCCAAGAAGAGCGGATATTGCCCTAAGGATATCGGTGTTGCAGAGTCAAATGGCCGATTGGGCAATAGGCCGCAAGAGAGGACGATGCGCCGAAGAATTGAACGAAGCATCAAGGGACCAATGACATGTCGGATAACTTGATTAATACTTAGTATTAATTGTCTAGATTAAAGTATGTTTTACATGTTCAGGATTAACTATGATGGAAGTAAGACATGCTGCAAGTGTTGCACCGGAGTCAAGACCATGATCACATTGGGGGTTCGAGAGTTCGACGGAAGTCTGGACGGTCGTCGGAGGTTCTGCGGGAATAAATCTGAGAAGTCCAGGAGCTTGCCAAATAAGCTCATCGGAACTCGCCAAGTCGATCATCGCAAGTCCAGGAGTTTGTCGGAAGTCCGCCAGAGCATCGCCGAGGGATCGTCGGATGTTCGCCGGAAGTTCGCCGGAAGCTCGCCAGAAGTTCGCTGGAAGCTCGCCGGAAGAAGCGATTGACGCACCAGAGCAAGTTGCAGTATTTATGTCTTAAATAATCATAGTTAGCATGATGATTAAGTTAGGAATGGGAGGTGATCCCATTAACTTAATCTGAGGGCAATTGGACCCTTGACAGACCCAAATTGGGGCCGAATGGATCAGCCCATTCGGACCCAGAATTCTTGCCGACGGTGGCACCGCCCAGGAGCTCAGTCTCCCAGGAATGCTAGGCAGTGGAACCGCCCCTGTCAGGCGGTGGTACCGCCTGAGCTCGGTCTCCGAGCTCTGCCAGGCGGTGGTACCGCCCCTGTCAAGCGGTGGTACTGCTTGAGCTCGGTCTCCAAGCTCTACCAAGCGGTGGTACCGCCTAGTTATGGTGGTAGTACCGCCAGGACCCTAGAAATCCGAGAGATGACATTTTTTAGCTCCAAATTCAAACCAGTTTGGGGTCTATATAAACCCCACCCTTTCCTGCATGAAAGGGCACCAAAAACTTGCTTTTATTCTAAGTATTTGAGAGCTTAAAAGTGTTGTAAAATGCTAGATGTTCTTCTCCCTCTTTTCTTCTATGGTTTGATCATTCAAGAGAGGAGTGGAAATCTGTAAGGGTTGTCTCCTAAGCCCGTCAAAAGGAGTAAAGCTATAAAAGAGTGGTTGACCTTTGCCTATTGAAAGAAGGCCTCTAGTGGATGCCGGTGGCCTCGACGGAAGAGGAATCGGAGGAGTAGATGTAGGTCACGATTGACCGAACCACTATAAACTGCTGTCTTCTCTGGTTTGCATTTACTTCCTGCTATTATCTTACTACAAACCCGTTCAATAGCTTACTGCCTTCAATACTTTTCCGTACGCTTTCAATCTAAGCATATTTCCGTAATTGGTTTTCAATGTACGAAAAGGTTTTTCCGCAAACGACGTGATTTTATTTGCTGTACTAATTCACCCCCCCTCTTAGTACCGATTGCTTTCCTAACATATCTAAATCTACACATAGAAATTTGGAGTACAGATATTGTCATAAAATAGGGCACATTAAGGCTAATTGCTTTAAATTGAAAAATAAATTAAAGCAAAAGGGAAAATTATTGAGAAAACTACTGAGTCCGCTGAAGCTAGTGTAGTAGCTGATGAGAATGTTGGAAATATTTTCTTTGCTATTGATGACAGGACGATGTCTAAAAATGAATGGATTTTAGATTCGGGTTGTTCTTATCACATGTGTCCAAATAGAGATTTGTTTTCCACATATGAATCTTATAATTGTGGAATTGTTTTGATGGGCAATAATGTCGCATGTGATGTTGTTAGTAGAGGCACAATCCAAATTAAAATGCATGATGGTATTGTGAGGACACTCACTAATGTTAGACATGTTCCTGATTTAAAAAAGAATCTCATCTCTTTAGGCACCCTAGAGGCTCTTGGGTGTAAATACGCAGCTGAAGGTGGAGTTATGAAAGTTTCTAGACGTGCCCTTGTTGTTATAAAAGCTTGTAGGTCTGGTAGCTTGTATATTTTGCAGGGAACTATTGTCATAGGCTTAGTTGTAGTCTCGTCATCATCATTGTCTGATTCTGACATCACCAAATTATGGCATATGCGTTTTGGTCCTATGAGCGAAAAAGGTTTGAGCATATTGAGCAAAATGGGTCTTCTTTGTGGACAGAGCACTGGGCCACCGGATTTCTGTGAACATTGCATTTTTCGAAAGCAGAAAAGAGTCAGCTTCAATTCTCTAGCAGTTCACAAAACAAAAGGTACTCTTGCCTATATTCATTCTAGCCTTTGGGGTCCAACTCGTGTTCAGTCGAAGGGTGGTGCCAGGTATATGTTGACTTTCATTGATGATTATTCCAAGAAAGTTTGGGTTTATTTTTTGAAGCATAAAAATGATGTTTTTCTAACCTTTAAACAATGGAAGGCTTTGATTGAGAAGTAAACAGGTAAATAGATTAAGCGGCTTCGAACAGATAATGGCATGGAATTTTGTGAAGGTGACTTTGATGAATTCTGCAAAAATGAAGGAATTGTTCGGCATCACACTGTTAGGATGACGCCTCAGCAAAATGGTATGGCCGAATGTATGAATAGAACACTCTTGGAGAAAGCAAGGTGTATTATCTCAAATGTAGGGTTGACAAAGGACTTTTGAGCAGAGGCGATTAATATGGGCTATTACATTATCAACCGCGCTCCTTCTGCAGCACTTAATTTTAAAACTCTGGAGGAAGTTTGGTCAGGTACTCCTGCTGATTACTTTAATTTAAAAAATTTTGGGTGTCCAACATACATGTATGTAAATAAAGAAAAATTAGATCCTCGAGCTAAAAAGTGTATTTTCCTTGGGTATGCTTATGAGGGTAAAAGGATACAAATTATGGTGTTCTTATCCCAAATCCCCAAAATTTGTAATCAGTAGAGATGTTACTTTTGATAAATTGTCTATATTATCTTCCAAAGAGGAATCTACTAGTTGTACAAATGATAGTGCGTAGAAGTAGGTGGAGCTTGAGATTGATAGTTCTGATTCTTTTCAATCGAACTCTTCTACTTAAAGAATGCCAGTAGATGGTCCCGAGTCTACTGACGAAGATGATCGAGAGGAAGAGTAATATTCCATAGCCAAGGATAGACCACGAAGAGATATTCGACCACCACAAAGATATGCAAATTTGGTTGCATATGCTTTGTCTGTTGTAGAAGAAACAAGTGAAGTTGGTGAGCCTACTATCTACTCAGATGCAGTTTCTTATGATAATTCCGCTAAGTGGTTGATTGCGATGAATGAAGAAATAGAATCTCTCCATCAGAATAGAACTTGGGATCTTGTGAAGTCGCCTTCGAGTAAGAAAATTGTTGGATGCAAATGGGTCTTCAAAAGGAAGGAAGGTATTCCATGGGTTGAAGATGCAAGGTACAAAGCACGATTGGTTGCAAAGGGCTATAATCAAGTACATGGTGTTGATTTTAATGACGTATTTTCACCTGTTGTTAAACATAGCTCTATTCATGTTTTGCTTGCTTTAGTTGTCATGTATAATTTGGAATTAGAGCAACTTGATGTCAAGACAGCTTTCTTATATGATGAACTTGAAGAACAAATTTACATGGAGCAACCTCATGGATTTGAAGTTGATGGTAAGAAAGATCATGTTTGCTTGTTAAAGAAATCATTGTACGGATTGAAGTAGTCTCCAAGATAGTGGTATAAGAGGTTTGATTATTTTATGTTGGGTCATGGTTACACGAGGAGCATGTATGATAGCTGTGTCTATTTCTGGAAGTTAACTGATGGCTCTTTTGTGTATTTGTTGCTTTATGTTGATGACATGCTTATTGCAGCTAAGAATTTGTCAGAAATTCATACTTTGAAAATGCAGCTGAGTAGTGAATTTGAAATGAAAGATTTGGGAGCAGCTAAGAAAATTCTTGGCATGAAGATCAAAAGAGAACAAGGAGTTGCAAAATTATTTCTGACCTAGAAAAATTATCTCGAGAAAGTCTTGGAAAGGTTTGGCATGAAAAATGCTAAGCCAGTGAGTACTCCTCTTGCTAGTCATTTTTGACTATCTGTTGCTCAGTCACCACAATCAGTTGAAGAGAAAGAATATATAATGCAAGTTCCATATTCCAGTGCCATCGGCAATATTATGTATGCAATGGTTTATACTCGTCTAGATATTTCACAAACAATCAGTGTGGTTAGCAGATATATGTCTCGCCCGGGTAAAACACATTGGCAAGCTGTAAAGTGGATTCTTAGATACTTGCAAGAGACTTCATATGCTTGTTTGGAGTTTGGAAAAAATCATGACACTTTGGTTGGTTTCGTCGACTCTGATTATGCTATAGATCTTGATAAATGAAGATCTTTGACAAGCTATGTTTTTTGCATTGGTGGTTGTGTAGTTAGTTGAAAATTTTCCTTACAACCTATCATGGTTTTATCTACTATAGAGGCAGAATATATGGCAATGACAAAGGTGATCAAAGAAGTTTTATGGTTAAGAGGTTTATTCGGTGAATTATGTCTGCATAAAGTTGTTACTACAATTTACTGTGATAGTCAAAGTGTTATTCATTTGACTAAAGACTAGATGTATCATGAGAGGACGAAACACATCGATGTGATGTTTCATTTTATTCGGGATACCATTGCTAAGGGAAAGGTCCTTGTTTAGAAAATTCATACGAAGGACAATCCAACTGATATGCTTACGAAGCCTCTTCCGGTTTACAAGTTCAAGTAGTGCTTGGACTTGGTTGGTGTTCATTGTTGGTGATTGCCCGTTGGGGCTTTTGTGAAGAAGGTGGAGCAAGTTTTGTTAATTGTCAATGTTGGGACATGCCAAGGTGGAGATTTATTAGTTTGGCAAGTCCCACATCGGGAAAATCAAGTTTGTTATCTCCTATTGCAACTATAAATAAGGGCCTGGGCATTGAAGTCAATGGCACCACAAGAAAAACCTAATTGTTTGCTTTAGATTTAATTTCTATTAAGTCCACACTTAGTTAAAATAGTTTGGGCTTATAGTTTGGGCTTTTCTTGGTTAGTAGTTTCAGGTGTTTTATAGCCTAGGAACATTTTCTTAAGACATTTGTAATTGTCCCTTTTATAGTAGAGTTTTGCTTCTCCTCTATCTGTGGACGTAGGTCAATTGACCGAACAACGTAAATCTAGTATCCCTGTCTCTTTTATTTTTCTGCTTTATTATCTTTATTGGGTTGCCAAATTATCCTTTAGTAAATTTCCTAGGGCCAGCTCTAACATTAACATGTCGATGGATCGAGCAATATGCCGAAAGAAAGCATAATGCGTCGGGAGTTTGGATGAACCAATTATACGCTAAACAACATAGAATTCATGTTTTATAATCGTTTTTGTCTTGATCAAAGTAGTTTAGGTTTTAATTGAGTTAGTTTTAGGTGTAACTATGCCAACTTGATTAGGGGCCCATTAGGCTTGAATTAAGGCTGAATTGGGCCTATTATAAGGTCAATTCAGTGACCTAAAGTTGGGTCAGGTGGTGGCAACGCCAAACTAAGCGGTAGAACTACATATGAATTGGAAAGTATAGAGTATACAATTTCAGAAAATCCGATAGTGGTACCATTAGTGTTAGGCGATAGTACCACCCAAACTAGCGATAGTACTACCAGAATATAGTTTTATAAGCTATGTTAGGCGATGGTACCACTCAGGTAGGCGATGGTACCACTCAAGCAAGCGATGGTACAACCAGTTCTCAATGCTACAACCGGTGGTACCACCCAGCACTGGTAGTAGTACCGCCAATACCTCGAAAATCTAAGGATAAGACATTTTGGCTCCATTTTTGAAGTCATTTGGTGTTAGAGCTAGCCCTAAGAAATTTACCAAAGGGTAATTTTGGCAACCCAATAAAGATAATGAAGCAAAAAAATAAAAAGAGACAAGGAAACTAGATTTACGTGGTTCGATCAATTGACCTACATCCACGGACGGAGGAGCAAAACTCTTATTATAAAAGAGACAATTACAAATGCCTTAGGAAAATGTTCCTAAGCCATAAAACACCTGAGACTACTAAACAAGAAAAAACCCAAACTATAAGCCCAAACTATTTTAACTAAGTGTAGACTTAATAGTAAGTAAACCCAAAGCAAACAATTAGGTTTTTCTTGTGGTGCATCTGGCTTCAAAGCACAGGCCCTTATTTATAGTTCCAATAGGAGATAACAAGCTTGATTTTTCCGATGTGGGACTATATGGGACTTGCCAAACTCACAAATCTCCACCTTGGCATGTCCCAACAAAACTTGCTCCACCTTCTTCGCAAAAGCCCCAACGGGCAAATCACCAACAATGAACACCAACCAAGTCTAAGCACTGCTTGAACTTATAAACCGGAAGAGGCTTCGTAAACAAATCAGCTCGATTGTCCTTCGTATGAATTTTCTGAACAATGACCTTTCCCTCAGCAATGGTATCCCAAATAAAATGAAACTTCACATTGATGTGTTTTGTCCTCTCATGATACATCTGGTCTTTAGTCAAATGAATAGCACTTTGACTATCATAGTAAATTGTAGTAACACCTTGATGCAGATATAATTCGCCGAACAAACCTCTTAACCATAAAACTTCTTTGATCACCTTTGTCACTGCTATATATTCTGCTTCTGTAGTAGATAAAACCATGACAGGTTGTAAGAAAGCTTTCCAACTAACTGCACAACCGCCAATGCAAAAAACATAGCCTGTCAAAGATCTTCGTTTATCAAGATCCGTAGCATAATCAGAGTCAACGAAACCAACCAAAGTGTCACGATTTTTTTTAAACTCCAAACAAGTATTTGAAGTCCCTTGCAAGTATCTGAGAATCCACTTCACAACCTGCCAATGTGTTTTACCCGGGCGAGACATATATTTGTTAACCACACTGACTGCATGTGAAATATCTGGATGAGTACAAACTATTGCACACATAATACTACCGATGGCTCTAGAATATGTAAATTGCACCCATATATTCTTCCTCTTCAACTAACTATGGTGATTGAGTAGCAGATAGTCGAAAATGGCTAGCAAGAGGAGTACTCACTGGCTTAGCATTTTTCATGACAAACCTCTCCAAGACTTTCTTGAGGTAATTTTTCTAGGTTAGAAATAATTTTTCAACTCCTCGTTCTCTTTTGATCTCCATGCCAAGAATTTTCTTAGTTGCTCCTAAATCTTTCATTTCAAATTCACTATTCAGCTGCATTTTCAAAGTGTGAATTTCTAACAAATTCTTAGCTGCAATAATCATGTCATCAACATAAAGCAATAAATACACAAAAGAGCCATTAGTTAACTTCCAGAAGTAGACACAACTATCATACATGCTCCTCGTGTAACCATGACCCAACATAAAAGAATCAAACCTCTTATACTACTGTCTTGGAGACTGCTTCAATCCGTACAAGGATTTTTTTAACAAGTAAACATGGTCTTCCTTACCGTCAACTTCAAATCCATGAGGTTGCTCCATGTAAATTTGTTCTTCAAGTTCACTATGTAAGAAAGCTATCTTGACATCAAGTTGCTCCAATTCCAAATTATACATGGCAACTAAAGCAAACAAATCATGAATAGAGCTATGTTTAACAACAGGTGAAAATACGTCATTAAAATCAACACCATGTACCTGACTATAACCCTTTGCAACCAATCGTACTTTGTACCTTGCACCTTCAACCCCTAGAATACCTTCCTTCCTTTTGAAGACCCATTTGCATCCAACAATTTTCTTACCCGAAGGCGGATTCATAAGATCCCAAGTTCTATTCTGATGGAAAGATTCTATTTCTTCATTCATCGCAATCAACCACTTAGCAAAATTATCACAAGAAACTACATCTGAGTAGGTAGTAGGCTCACCAACTTCACTTATTTCTTCTGCAACAGACAAAGCATATGCAACCAAATTTGCATATCTTTGTGGTGGTCGAATATCTCTCCGTGGTCTATCCTTGGCTATGGAATATTGCTCTTCCTCTGGATCATCTTCGTCAGTAGACTCAGGACCATCTACTGGCATTCTTTGAGTAGAATAGTTCGACTGAAAAGAATCAGAACTACCAATCTCAAGCTCCACCTGCTTTTGCGCACTATCATTTGTATAACTAGTAGATTCCTCTTTGGAAGATAATATAGATAATTCATCAAAAGTAACATCTTTACTGATTACAAATTTTGGGGATTTAGGATCAAAACACCATAATATGTATCCTTTCACCCTATAAGCATACCCAAGGAAAATACACTTTTTAGCTCGAGGCTCTAATTTTCCTTCATTTACATACATGTATGTTGGACACCCAAAAATTTTTAAATCAAAGTAATCAGCAAGAATACTTGACCAAACTTCCTCCGGAGTTTTAAAATTAAGTACTACAGAAGGAGCGCGGTTGACAACGTAACAGGCCATATTAATTGCCTTTGCCCAAAAGTCCTTTATCAACCCTACATTTGAGATCATATACCTTGTTCTCTCTAAGAGTGTTCTGTTCATACATTCGGCCACACCATTTTGCTGAGGCATCATCCTAATAGTGCGATGCTAAACAATTCCTTCATTTTTACAGAATTCATTAAAGTTACCTTCACAAAATTTCATGCCATTATCTGTTCGAAGCCGCTTAATCTATTTACTTGTTTACTTCTTAATCAAAGTCTTCCATTGTTTAAAGGTTAGAAAAACATCATTTTTATACTTCAAAAATAAACCCAAACTTTCGTGGAATAATTATCAATAAAAGTCAACATATACCTGGCACCACCCTTAGACTGAACATGAGTTGGACCCCAAAGGTCTGAATGAATATAGTCAAGAGTACCTTTCGTTTTGTGAACTACCGTTGAATTAAAGCTGACTTTTTTCTGCTTTCCAAAAATATAGTGTTCATAGAAATCCAATGGCCTAGTACTCTATCCACAAAGAAGAGCCCTTTTGCTCAATATGCTTAAACCTTTTTCGCTCATATGACCCAAACGCATATACCATAATTTGGTGATATCAGAATCAGACAATAATGATGATAAGACTGCAACCGAGCTTGTAACAAGGCCTTATCCTCGTCATTAATTTTCACATCTATATTCTCCAAATCCATAACTAAGGAATCAAATTTATCAAGATGTGAGAGTATAGATGTACCTTCAGTCATCCGAAGCATATACAAACTCTACTTCAAGTAGAGACGATTCTCCACTGTTCTCTTCATATACAAGGCTTTAAGCTTGTCCCACATGCTCTTAGTCGTAGTCTCCATAGCTACCTCCCGTAAAACCTCGTCAAAGAGATTTAGAATAATGCTTGATCGGGCCTTCTTATCCATACCCGTAAGATCTTCCTGTGACATATCATCTGGAATGTTCTCAACTCCCTGTAGTGCCAAATCAATTCTGTCTTGAACCAGAATGGCCTCCATCTTGAGTTGCCACATGCCGAAGTTGACATTTCTGTCGAATTTCTCGGCAACAATCTTTGTTATTATCATTGTTACCGAAAGATCCCAAAACTAGGCTCTGATACCAGTTTGTTAGAGCTAGCCGCAGAAAATTTACCAAAGGGTAATTTTGGTAACCCAATAAAGATAATAAAGTAAAAAAATAAAATAAGATAAGAAAACCAAATTTACGTGGTTCGGTCAATTGACCTACATTCACGGACGGAGGAGCAAAACTATTACTATAAAAGAGACAATTACAAATACCTCAGGAAAATGTTTCTAGGCCATAAAACACCTGAGACTACTAAATAAGAAAAAACTCAAACTATAAGCCCAAACTATTTTAACTAAGTATGAATTTAATAGTAAGTAAACTTAAAGCAAACAATTAGGTTTTTCTTGTGGTGCATCTGGCTTCAAAGCCCAAGCCCTTATTTATAGTTCCAATAAGAGATAACAAGCTTGATTTTCCCGATGTGAGACTTACCAAATTAACATTTGGGGCCTATAAATACCTTACTCATTATTGTTTGAGATAGTAAGAAAAAAGCTTGGAAAACTTGTAATTCTAAGTGTGTAATCTCTATTGAAAGTATTTAGTTCATTTGTCCTTTAGCTTCTAAGTCATTCTAAGGAATGGGTGAGGATCATTTATAAAAGAGAGTCGTAAAGATTCTCTCCTAAACCTATGAAAAGGAGAAAAGTATTGTAACAAGGGTAGTTGATCTTTACTCATTGAAAGAAGATCGTTAGTGAAAGTCGGTGGCCTCAACGGAGGAGGAATTGAAAGTGGACGTAGGTCACGACGATCGAACCACTATAAATCTAATGTGCATTTCCTTTGTACTTTTCATTCTTATTGCTTATTGATTTAGTTGCTTACTACTTTTATTCACATTCCAAGTTAACGTATTTTTGAAACGGTTTGATCGAATAAATTTTCGAATCATTTTAATTTTTTGAAAGTACTAATTCAAACCCCCCCCTCCCCCATTATTGTTATTGCTTACTGATTTAGTGCCTTACGATCCTGACAATACATTCTTAAATAATCTCGTCCCTTATAATAAACATTAGTTTGAATCATTTTTAACAATTGAGTAAAAAGAAAATAACCAATAAATGCTTCTTTTTTTTATTTTTGAAGGACAATCCAAAAGTAGTATTAATGTATGCAAGTTGGCACAAAACTTTGTCTATTTCCACCTAAATTGCATCACCTAATCAAGTTAGGCTTTTCTTTCATGGGCTATATTGACTGTGACTAGCAATTCAATATTAATTCTGTTTTCCCTCTATAATTTTTTGGCTTAAACAAATGATTTCCACCTTCAGTTTCATTTTGGTTCGGGTACAATAAATCAAAATTAATTATATAATTTGGAGACTGAGAAGACATTCAATAACTCTGAACAAGTATCATTATAAAAAAGTAGAAATTCTAATTATTTGGACTTCAATGATGGGATATAAAGAGAAATAACTTTTGTATATAAACAAATACTAGCAGGCCATAACATGCAGCGGAATTAAATGGAACCATAATCAAATAGAACACCAAGATATATGTGGAAAACCCCTTTAATGTGAAGGGTAAAAACCACGGGGCAAACTAGAGATACTCCACTATGATAATAATGAATATACAAATCTCAATCTCTTGCCAAAACCCTAGCAATAATCACAAGAGAATCACCCCGCGGGAGCAGCGGCCGCAGGCGCCGTTGCCTTGCGACGCCTCTACCCGCGGATCCAGCACACGTAGGCGCCACCCTTACGTGCGGGCGCAGTGCCCACACGCAGGGGCCTGGCCGCACGCATCCTGGCTTGCGGCTACCACTACAAGCGATCTGCTTGCATGCAGATGGCAGTGCTGCCATCTGCGAGGGCAGCAACAGTCATTGCCCTTTCTCGCTTTTGCGTCAACGATTTTGACGTCAAAAGCTTCTCTAAAACATAACACACGCAGTTCAAAACCAATCTATCGCACGAACAACCTGGCTCTGATGCCACCATTGGGAAATCTTGGGGGCGACATCACATTTGCAGCAGAAGAATAAGAAAACAAAATCTCCTATTCCCAAAGAGATGTTCATCGTCATGCAAAGATTGGTGCGCAAAATTCACGAAACTTAAAACTACATATAGAGTAGATTGTTACCTAGGGAGATCGTATATCTCTGTTTCCTTGCAGATCTTTAGAAGAGGATGAAGGAGGTCAAGTGTCCTCCTCTCTAGCGGTGATTCATATAGTAGAGCTGCGACGACGCTCCTCAAAACTCCAGGCCTGCTCTGAGGTGGAGAGGAGAGGAGAATAGGAGAGGCAAGCAAAGGCTCTAGCCTGTGAGGCTCTGAATCCCTCCTATTTATAGAGGTCCCCTGTCAACCCCTAATGGATCCTCCCCTAGTGGGTATTGGATCTGCATCCAAATTACCCAAGCCTTTTAGATTAGTGGATCTCTATCCAATAATCTCTCATGGGCTCTTATTGGATCTCGTTCATGGGATCCAATAATTCAGGGGCTTATTGGATATCTAATAAGATAAGGGTTCCGGCGGATATCTCATATCCGAACCTCTACTCATCGTAATGCCTACCATATGTGTGTGACCCTCTAGGCCCAATATCGAGCTAGCCGTGAGTCATACCTATCAGAACTCCTTCTAACTTAGTGAATTATTATCTCTGTAATAATTCACTCGACTCATCGACTACGGACGTACTAGGCCACTACGCCGTAGTCCCCAAACGATACAAGAGAA
>LVTN01000391.1:55142-97057 GCA_001649415.1 Musa itinerans
CATCTCATGTTGGATCCCATGTGACCTGCAATAATCATTAAATAATCCTATGTACTTACCACCATTATCTGATCTTATGCATTTCAATTGTCTTTCTGTCTCTCTTTCAACTCTGGCATGAAACTCTTTAAAAACATTAATAACCTGATCTTTGGTCTTCAAAGTATAGGCCCAAACTTTCATAGAAAAATCATCTATGAAAGTGACAAAACAAAGTGCACCACTTATACCAGAAACATCAACAGATCCACCATGAGTTTTTGTCCTCAAAGGACCACATATATCTATATAAATATGGTTTAAGACATGTATTTTTCTAGACATAGCAGGACTAGCAAATGAAACTCTATGTTGTTTACCAGCCAAACAATCAATACAAGAGTCCAAATGTGTACCTCTGAGGTCTGGCAAAACCTCTCTCTTGGAAAGAGCATGCAGCTCCTTCTCGCTCATGTGTCCCAATCGCCTATGCCATAACTCAATGCTGAAGTCTTTCTCTGTAGCATTTAACTGCTCACCACAAGCTTTAGCCTGCAACCTGTACAAAGTATGACATTTTTTTCCACCAGCTATAACAAGAGAACCCTTACTGAGCTTCCATTGCCCTTTGTGAAATCTGCTATCATAGTCTTCATCATCTAGCCTTCCAACTGAAATTAAATTCAGCCTCAAGTCAACCACATGCCTCACATCCTTAAGCACCAACTTGCAGCCAAGGTTGGTCTTTATTATACCAATGATGTCTACTGTGCCATAGTTGCCCATCTTGACAACACCATAATTTTCAGACCTGTATGTAGCAAAAAACTCCCTCCGTGGTGTAGCATGATAAGAAGCACTTGTGTCAATCACCCACTCAAGATCCGGGCACACACAAGAAAAAATATCATCAGAAGGAGACAAAATCAAATAATCACCACCCTGCACTATAGTTGTAGTATTATCCTTTAACTCTGTAGAGTTCATTTCTTTTTCCTTTTTCTTATTCTTCTTAGGTTGCTTACATTTTCATAGAGACCTTCCAATTTTTTCCAAAGAGAATATGCAGAACTTTCAGTAGAAACATAGTGAAAGACACTATCATCAAGCCACTATCGAATAAACCCAACTGTTTTTCAATCTAACCTCTTCCACTCATCATCTGTCATAGTTGTGGGTTTTGCACTATCCCCTTGCAAAGGTCCATACAAATCTTTGCAAGAGATCTTTCATTCTTGGTTTCCATATCATCCAATTGTTTCCATTTAAACTAATCATACGAGAAACACTATTGGCCTTCATGTTCAAATACAAAATTAAATCACTACAACCCTACTCTAATACCAGTTGATGGGATATAAAGAGAAATAACTTTTATATATGAACAAATACTAGCAGGCCATAACATGCAACGGAATTAAATGGAACCACAATCAAATAGAACACCAAGATATACGTGGAAAATCCCTTCAATGTGAAGGGTAAAAATCACGGGGCAAACTAGAGATAATCCACTATGAGAATAATGAATATACAAATCTCAATCTCTTGCCAAAACCCTAGCAATAATCACAAGAGAATAATTGGGATACAAGGATCATGTCGCTGTGCACAATATCTAAATTCTTCATAATTCTCCCCAAGTAATCACAGTAAAAATCTACTATGATTTGATCTAACCTGAGATGAGAACACTGCTAGATGATTGAGAACAGTTTCTCTGCATTGTCTTCGTCTTCTTCCCTTTCTTTCTCTTCTTTTTCTGTCTTGTTCTCCTCCTTTTTGCTGCTGCCCAGATCTATCTTGTTGCTACAGTTTTTCTTCCAAAAATACAACCACCACACCCCCTTATATTGATCTAGGGTTAGATTAAAGGGGTGTGGACTGTGGACTGATAAAGTCCATCATAGACTAAACCCACTATGGACTGTGAACCCAACAATCAAGTGATTTATTTATATTTTTTCTAAATTATATTTTATGTTTCCTTCTCCATCTCTTCCCGTGCATCCCACCATTGGATCATTTAATGCGGAGGGAGAAGCCGGCTTGAATGCTCCTTCTTCTTCCCCTCCCCTCTCCTGCTTCCTGCATTCAAATTTTGATTCCGTGAAGTACAGCATGCATTAGTTTGGCGATCTGCAGTCATCGCCTCATCTTCTTAGCGCAATCATCCAAAGACGTGTAAATATATATCAAAGAGAGAGCTTTAAGTTATTTGCCTAATCATCATTAAATGAAAAGACGAGGGTGATTGAGAGGCTAACAAGCACGGATAAATCATCAATATGGTCTGACACATGTCCAGTCAATCTATAATTACATTTAGAACTATTTTAACTTATTTGATCACATTGTTGAGTTTATAAATTTAAATATAAATATTATAAAACTCATGTTAATTAAATATTACATACATATAATAAATGCTACTTCTTAGTTGTGAGGCGATGGAAATATTATATTTTTGTCTCATAATTATTATTTCTTTACATAAAATTAAATTAAGAATATCTCGTTTCTTTTATACGGTTTAGAGGGATAACTAAAATCATATACATTAAGAATGTCGTCGTCTGATGGCGACTAGTCGGCGGTCTCGTAATCTTTGTTGCTGGACTCGGTGGCGCCGCGGGGGCCGCACCGCCGGGACACTCATGCATGCACCATTTCCCGTGTTCATGAATGCAACCCAACCCGTCTTTAAGGTGGTCATCAGATGGGCGTCCGCGTCTGCGTCTGCGTCTGCGTCTGCATCTGTCACTGCTCTCAGGTCTAAAGATTCTGTGTCTCTCTCATTTCCCTCTCTCATACCTCTTCCGTGGTGGCATTGAATGTCTTGTGGAGGAAGCCTTCATTGAAGCCCTTAAAAGAAAGGATCCGCGAAGCAGCCATACACTGTCACCACAGCTTTTTCATTGCCACGCGCTCTGACGCTTTAACTCCTTCGCGTTATCAGCATATTTATGTGGCTTGGAGAGAACGAAACATTGTCCACCGTGTGTAGTATTTTCTACGGCGAAGAGGCTTACATATATCATACGCCAAAGGCTGGTTAAGACGACTGCATCAGTAGTGCTCGTGAAATAGTTGTCAGAATACCATTCAAACCAATCTTTTCTTCTTCTTTTTTTATTTGATGTGGAAGTCAACATTTGATTCGATTGTATTCTTTGGAGTCCATTGCATGGGTTGTTGGGTGTGGTAAATGTGGGAGCGAGTAAATGATGAGAGGCTGACAAACATGAAGAACATAACAAGGTCGATGACGGCTGATCAGCAAATGGAGATGCCATTGCAATTGCATGTACCATTGTTTTCATCTGTTATATCCTCCTATTTATTTCATTTAGCATCGTACTGCATCTTTGTGCGCATCCCATTCAAGCCTTCTGACAGATGGCTACTGCCTCTCATAATCAAGTGGTTGCTGCATGCTAAAGGGAAAGTTGATGGGTAAGAGGGATCGCTTGATCACACAACTTTTGTAATTTATGTTATATAAATGCTTTTGCTTTTAGTTACTAGCAGTGTCATTATTATTATTATTATTATTATTATTATTATTATTATTATTAGTAACTGCTGCTGAATACCTCTCAGGGGGAGGCAAAAAGAATGATGCCTCTCATAATGGGCAATGAATACTCCATAATTGCCATCTGCATACATCACCTTGTGAAAGCAGGAATGCTGAAACAATAAGCATTCTGTTTTAATGCATGTAAGGATGGTTAGATATTTAAGTATATATATATACATATATATATACATACATATATATATATATACATATACATATATATATATATATATACACATATATATATATATACATATATACATATATATATATACATATATACACATATATATATATATACATATATACATATATATATATACATATATACACATATATATATATATACATATATACATATATATATATATATGTATATATATACATATACATATATATATATATATATGTATATATATATATATATATATATGCTAAACATTGAGAATATGTGACATAGTGGTGCAGCTTTTATTTCAGTCGAGAACATTTTAGTGGCTTAGGGTTCAACAGCTCTCAGTAACTTCATGCATTACACAAGGTGATTTTTCTCGTAATATTTGGTTTCATACTCGAGATTTGGTGACGGATTTATGATCTTTCTCATAAAGCATGAGTATGTTACTGAGTTTTAGAGCAAATATACAAGAGAGAGAGAGAGAGAGAGAGAGAGAGAGAGATAAGTCATATATCCACTGCATGATACCCCATGAAAGTGCATCACGTCCTGGGAGCTTATCATACACATGGCACAAATCAGTATCCATCTGCAGCAGTCCAGCGCTTGATGGACCCGATGCTACAGGAAGCTTATGGGTAGCACTGGGGATGATGGAAGAAGGCAGCTTAACCAGTGGCCATGCCTGGTGATGCAGTTAACACCATGGCCCCCATCTCCTTCTCCCCCATGTTTGTCTTCTCCGATGCCTTCAGTGCCCAGAAACTAAAGCATCCGTACGGCGGCTTGAATCCCCCAGTTTAATGTGCATGCGGAGCGGCTATAAACCCTCATGCAGATACAAGCAGCAGTCTCACAGACGATGAGCATTTGCTTCTCTCCTCACTGCATTCCCCAACGGTCTCTTTGCCATCTCTCCTCCTCTCTCTCTTGCCTTTCTGCAATGCCTCCATGTTCCTAGTTCTTTTCTGCACGACCTACATCTTCATGAATCAGTAGGCTTTTGCTCACTGACACTGAAAGAGACTGAATCCGCAGGACTCATCATGGGAGAAAGCCTGTTGGAGCTTTTCGAGCACCCAGATGCGTCGCCGGAGGACCTCTTCAGTATTCTGGAAGCATTTGAGGATGCCGTCAGCAGGGACATGGCTCCGTTCGACGGCAGGCAGCAGAGGAGCGGCCATGAGGACGACGAAAAGGCCGGTAAAGCTTTGAAGAAGAGGAAGCTGTCGGATGCTCCGGTCGCTCAAACGGAGCAGCCGAAGACGTCGCACATCACGGTGGAGCGCAACCGGAGGAAGCAGATGAACGAGCACTTGTCGGTGCTGCGCTCGTTGATGCCTTGCTTCTATGCGAAAAGAGTAGGATGATGAGACCAGCATCAAGTTCATCCTCGTTCTTCCATGATGCTTCTTTGTGTCGTCTCTCCCATGATATCTGATCTCTCGTCTCAGGGAGATCAAGCATCCATCATCGGAGGGGTCGTCGAGTACATCAAGGAGCTGCAACAAGTGTTGCAGTCGCTGGAGGCCAAGAGGCAAAGGAAAGCTTACGGTGAAGTGGTGCTGAGTCCAAGGCCGGTTTCCAGCCCTCGGCCTTCACCCTGGAGCCCCAGGCCTCCACCTCTAAGCCCTAGAATGGCTCTCCCCATCAGTCCGAGGACTCCCCAGCCGGGAAGCCCTTACATGCCGAGGATGCAGCAGAACTACGCCCCCCCTACGGTCCCTCCCTCCCATGAATCCTCTCCTTCCTTCTGCAGCAGCGCCTCTGAGCTAACCGCCAATTCCAACTCCGCGGTGGCCGAGGTGGAGGTCAAGTTCTCAGGTTCCAACGTCATCCTCAGGACCGTGTCGCATCGCATCCCTGGGCAGGTTCTCAAGATCGTTGCAGCTCTCGAGGGGCTCGCCCTCGAGATACTCCATGTTAGCATCAGCACCATTGATGACACCATGCTCAACTCATTCACCATCAAGGTACGTACTACTACTACTGCTCATCAAATGTGCTTCTGCTAGTATTCACACTTCATTCAGCTTTTTGTTGCTTTGTTTACTAACCCCACCTATCAAATTTGCTAGTAAATACTCTCTCTCACCTGCTGGTATGCATAGATTTTTGGCAGCATACACGAAGAGAGAGAGATGTAGTAGGGCTCTTAGAGTTTTATTAGAAGAAGAATAAAAAAAAAATTTGGATAAGATCATTTCGAGAGGATCAATCTTCTTCGAGAGGATCAATCTTCTTGATCATTCCAAGGGAATCAGCCTCTTAGGATTTGTCAAAGATTAAAATATTATTTTTTTCATGAAGAAAAGAAATATATACATCCATATTTATAGATTTTCACTTTTGAGTTCACTCCTAATTAAAATAATAAATCTCAAATAAAACTTCTAGCCGACTAAAAGGCCTAATTGACTCATACTAGAACTCGAAAATTTAAGGGAACATTACATCAGTTTACAACTCAGAAACACAAAAATTTAAGGATTCTTAACATTCTTCACCCCTTCAAATTAGCGTTGTCCTCAAGGTTGAGCACCATCAAATTCTAAGAACTTCTCTTTCAGCATCTTGTATGACTCCTAAGTGGTATCTTCAATTGGTAAGTTGGCCCATTGTACCATTACTTCAGTCATAGGATATCTACGGCGCATCACAACCCGTTAATCAATTAAGTATGATCTCCACTTCGTGATAGTGTAAGCAATTAATTTGTATTCCAATGTAGTAGCCATTGTAGTCTTTTGAAGAACTCATTCTATCCGATGACTAGTGATAGTTGTGACCTTACTTCTACGTCTTTACTTTAGGATCACTTGCTTTTCATTAATAAAAAACTTCATGATTAGTTTAGAAAAATTTCAGAAAATATCACCCAAGGTTGATAGCCTTTCAATTCTAAGAACCACTTCAAAATCTTCCAAGTGTAGCAAAAAGAAATCCACAAGCAATTCTTGATCCTGCATAATCAGTTTTATCTTCGAACATTTACTATCACAAGTTAAAATATGTCCACCAATGACCTTTACTTTAAATTTGTCACAACCTTTAATGTGGTAAGCCAATCGAGCAACAATCTTATTGTTTGTAAAATTATTAGTGCTACCAATATCAATAAAAATAGTAACAGGTTGATGTTTCAAAGTTTCTCCAACTTTCATGGTTTGTGGGTTAGAGTAGCTGGTCAATGCATGCACTGTATGTATGATAGGTATAACATCATTATCAATATCCATACCTTTATGACTAGAGTTCACATTGTCAGTTTGGTTCCTGCTCGATTGGTTCAATCATTAAAAGCTTCCCTTGTTTACATTAGTGCTCCTTACTCCACTTTTCATCACAATGCCAGCATAAACCCTTTGCTGATCTTTCCTTGAGTTACTCTTCGAGTGTTAGGGTTTTGGCAAGGAACATATGGGGTGGGCGGCTTGCTGATTATCTATTTGTTGTCACTTTTGTTTCGACAATTCTCCATATTGATTTTTTTCTCATGTAAACATGCAAATAAGATCGTAGCTATCATAATGCGGGTTTGGTAAGCCTTGACTTCACATTGGATATCTGGATTAAGTCTTTCGATGAATGTACCCACCAGTTATCGTTCGAACTAATATTTGTCTTGATTTAATAGTATTTCAAATCTGCTTTAATATTCTAGCACTGTAGAAGTTTGATAAATTTTGGTGAGCTACCCATCAATATTCTCGTTTTTAGATGGTCTAAAGTGAATAAGAAGTCATCTCTTGAATTGCTCCTACAAGGAGACCCCATGACAGGTTTCGTACTAATCATACCATTGGATTATATCTCCATCTAGTTGGATTAAAGCTATTTCCACTTTGGATTCTTCTGGAGTTCTATAGAAATAAAAAAAAATTTCCATCTTGGAAATTCCACCTTCAGGAGTGAGTAGCTTATGTCATGTTCTTGGTGTCTTTTTCTGTTAAGACCGTATCAGCACTAAGAGGGGGAGAGTAGAATTAGTGCTTTCGTAAAAACCTCGGTTTAAAAATTTTGAACGATGAAATCATATCAGAAATGCATTTAAACTTAGAGAGCAAGTAAGAGTAGTAGATAATTGAATCAATAAGTAATGGTAATGAAAAATAAAAAGAAAATACACATCGAGTTTCTAGTGGTTCGGTCGTCGCGACTTACGTCCATTCTCGATTCCTCTTTTGTCAAGGCCACTAGCATTTACTAATAATTTTCTTTCAATGGACAAAGACCAACTACCATCTTTACAACTCTTTCTCCTTTTTATAGGTTTAAGAGAACCTTTACAAGTCTCACATCTCTTAGAATGAACCGTGTACTAGTGGTACTACCACCAGTCTAGGCGATACCACTGCGTGACACTAGCGGTACCACCCTCGGGTCTTCCAAAAAATGTACACTTCGTACATTCCAACTCATTGGCAGTTCCACCGCTTGGTCTGGCGGTGCCACCGCCTGACCTAACTTTAGGTCACTGAATAAACCTCCCAAGGGCCTAACTTAGCCCTAGATCAGGCCCAATGGGCCCCTAATTGAGTTAGTAGGGTCACACCCAAAACTAACTCAAATTAAAACCTAACTACGATAATTAAAACATAAACAATTATAAGACAAGAAATTTATATTGTCTGGCATGTCATTGGTTCATCCGAACTCCCGACGAACTTCCGGCATGTCTTCAAACTTTCGACGTATCGCTTGATCTATCAGCATGTTGACTCCCGTAACATTCGATCTTGTCGCAATGTTTGATTTTTCCGGCTCGATGTCCGATCTCTGACTCCGTCCTAATATCTGATTCTTTTGCTTTAATCGTTTTATCTTTTCATGATTGAAGTTAGTCCTACATTATTTTTTTCAAAACACAAATTAGATTGTAAACTCATCAATTGATTTCATCATCAAAATTCAGGATTCAATAATCTCCCCCTTTTGATGATAATAACTAATTAATGATGGAGTTTAACTAAACTTCCCTTATCTATATGCCATATTGAAATAAAATTTGAATTCATAAAATGTAACTTTATAATTCAAGTCAAAATAATTTTAATTATTTTCTTTACAAAGATCATCATTTCACACTTCATATACATAGTTAAAATAATATTGCATACATCATATGCATCATCATAATATCAAAAGTAATCGTTACTTACATTTTATACGTATCATTGCATGCATCATCATCATAAGTTAAAGTATTACATACATTATCATTTAAAACATAATTTCAAATCATCAAGGTATAACATGCATAATTTCAAAACATTACAAATCATCATCACTTTGGGCATAAACATGCATGATATCAAAATATTAAAATTTTTAAATCATTCATCATTACTTTTCCCCGTTTATCATCAACAAAAAGGAGAAAAGTGCAACTACTAAGTTTTTGAAATATACAAGCTAGTAATTTAATAAGTTTTACATCACTTTAGAGCATACAAGCTAGCAAGTTTTTCTTCTCTCTGAAATGTATACGCTAGCAACTCTTTCTCTCCCTTTGTCATTATCAAAAAGAAGGGAATAATATAATGGTGCAATTCTTTTCCCTTTATGTCAAAGCCGTGCATCATTATTTAAAACCAAAAAATAAGTTTCATCATAAAAATCATCAAGATCAAAAGAATATAACACATTAAATAATAAAACATCTTCAATCAAAAGATTTATTACCAATAATTCTAATTCAAATGATCTTTCTTTTATTAATGTTATTTCAACTAGTGAGCTTTGTGAAGTGTGTTGGATCTCCGGTCATATACCTTGAGCATTCATTATCAAAATATATGTTTGCTCTTAGCTTTTGATTGTAGACATTTTTATATGGAAGGTAGATTTACTTTAGGTACCCATTTGACTTTCGGTACCTCATGGTTAGATCTACCTATCTTGTTTTTTTGGCATAAAGTCATTTATGGTTCCTTTAGGAACCCAAACTAATTTATGCAAACCATACTTTTTAAATGAACATTTATAAGCAAAATATCCACATCTATCATAAAAAATATATTTATTTTTAGGGAAAATATATAATTTAAGTCCTTTAACAAATATGGTTGGCTTTTATGGAGTGTTACTCACAAAGCCGATTCCTTCTTTTCTACGGACATGACCCTTATTGGCAAGAATCATGTTTAATGATTTATCACTAATTTTAAAATTTTCTAATGTTTGTTGTAATACTACATTTTCTTTTTTAAGTGAATCTAACTCTTCACACTTAATGCAAGGAGTTAACAAGCATTTATCATACTCACTTTTCAATTTATCAAATTCATTAGAGAGTAAAGTATGATTCTTTTTAAACAATTTATATTTTTTACCAACTAATTTAAATTCATCAAATAAATCATGAAATACATCAAGTAATTCATTGTAAGGTAAAGGGGTTTCGGTTGAGTCACTTACCTCACCATTGAGAGCCATCAAAGCATAGTTCGCCATCTCATCTTTATTGATTTGCTCTTCATCTTCTGATGTACTTGATTCGTCCCAAGTTGCCTTGAGTGCTTTCTTCTTCTTCAGTTATGGACATTCTCTTTTGATGTGCCTCAGCCTTTTACATTCATAACAAGTTATTGTGTCTTTTTTAAATTCGTTTTTGTTCTTAGTTTCTTATTTTATGAATTTTTTAAATTTTCTTGTGAGGAGTTCAAAGTCATCATCATCACTTGTACTTTCGCTTGAGTGATCTATTTTTTTTCTAAGTGTCATATCCTTTATGTTATTTGAAAAGTTATTCTTATATTCGTCATGTGTTATACAAGTCATTTTAAAGTCATTAATAACCCTATGAGTTCTTGAAGAGGAAAACAATTCAAGTCCTTTACTTCTTGAATAGCAATTACTTTTGGATCCTAATTTTTAGGAAAAGATCATAAAATTTTATTAACAAGTTCAAGGTTAGTAAAATTTTTACCAAGTGCTTTCAAACTATTTATAACATTTGTAAAATGAGTATACATATCACCAATGGTTTCGCTTGGCTTCATTCAAAATAATTCAAAGCCATATAGTAAGAAATTAATCTTAGATTCTTTAACTCTACTTGTGCTTTCATGTGTTACTTCAAGCATATGCCAAATATCATATGTAGTTTCACAAGTCAAAATACGATTAAACTTATTTTTGTCTAAAGCACAAAATAAAGTATTCATGGCTTTAGCATTTAACGAAAATAATTTTTTCTCAAAATCATTCCATTCATTCATAGGTTTAGAGGGATTTTGAAAACCAAATTCAATGACATTCTATAAATTAAAATCCATAGAAAGCAAGAAAACTCTCATTTGTGTTTTCCAATACGTGTAGTTCGTCTCATTGAACATAGGAGGACAAGTGATAAAGTAACCCTCTTGATTGCTAGCAAAAGCCATTTAAACCAATTGTGAGAAACTTGGCTCTAATACCAATTGTTAGAATCGTATCGACACTAAGAGGGGGGGGGGGGGGGAAGGGGGTTGAATTAGTGCTTTCGTAAAAACCTCGATTTGAAAATTTCGAACGATAAAATCGTATCGAAAATGTGTTTAACTTAGAGAGCAAGTGAGAGTAGTAGACAATTGGATCAATAAGTAATGACAATGAAAAGTAAAAAGAAAATGCACACCGAGTTTATAGTGGTTCGGTGGTTGCGACCTACGTCTACTCCCGATTCCTCTTCTATCGAGGCCATCAACATTCACTAACGATCTTCTTTCAATGGACGAAGACCAACTACCCTCTTTATAACTCTTTTTCCTTTTCATAGGTTTAGGAGAGAACCTTTACAAGTCTCACACCTCTCTTAGAATGAACTCTAAACTTTAAGAGGAGGGGAACACTCAATACTTTTCAAGCTTTTACCACTTATAATCACAAGCCTTTTCATTTTCTTTTCTTGGTTCCTCAAGAAAAAAAGAGTGAGATATTTATAGGCCTCAAATGACTTTAAAAATGGAGCCAAAAAAGGTCTCATCCCAAGTTTTCGGGGTTCTGGCAGTACCACTGTTAGTGTGGGTGGTACCACCGCCTATAACATTAACTGCTAGCGGTACTATCGCCTAGTTCGATGTTAAATCTTATATTTTAATAATAAAATCAATTGATGAGTTTACAATCTAATCGATGTTTTGAGTGACGCAGGACTAACTTCAATCAGAAAAGATAAATTGATTAAAGCAAACGAAATCAAACGTTGGGTCGGAGTGAAACATGTCAAGAGATTGGATGTCGAGCCGAAGGATCGGTCAACATATCGGCAGAAGGAATTCATGCCATGAATTCGGGCATCGGGCCGAAGGATCAGACATTGCGCCAAGGAGATCAGGAGTTGCGGGAGTCAACATGCCGATTGGGAAATACGCCGAAGGAGAGGACGATGCGTCGACAGATCGGATGAAGCGTTGGATGAACCAATGATATTCCGAACAACATAGGATTCATGCTTGTAATCATGTGTCTAGATCGAGTTAGTTTAGGTCTAATTGAGTCGGTATTGGGATGAAACAATGTCAACTCAATTAGGGGCCCATTGGGCCTAAATTGGGGCTGTTTTGGGCTAAGTGAGGCCCATGCAGTAATCCTTAGTAAGCCCAAGCGGTGGCACTACTTGGGATTTGGCCTCCCAGGTTGTTTGGGTGGTGGTACCACCCAAACACAGTCTTCAAGACTGTGTATGGTGGTGGTACCGCAAGACTAGGCGATGGTACCACCCAATATCAGTGTCAGACTGGGCGGTGGTATCGCCCAATACTAGTGGTGGTATTGCCAGTACCCCGAAGACCCGGGATGAGATACTTTTTGGCTCTAAATTTGAATCCATTTGGAGCATATAAATACCCTACTCATCCCAACTCGTTTTACACAAGAACTGAGAGGAAAAAAGAAGGAAAACGTTGTTGTAATATTGTAAGAACTCCTTTCAAGCTTGAAGTGTTGGGTGAAGTTTAAGAGAGGGGTGAGTGGCTATAAAGGTTATCTCCTAAACTTGTAAAAAGGAGAAAAGGAGTGTAAAAGGGTAGTTAATCTTCGCTTATTGAAAGAAGATCGGTAGTGGAAGGTGGTGGTCTCGAGTGAAGAGAAATCGGGAGTGGATGTAGGTCACGACAACCGAACTACTATAAAACTTGGTTTATAGTTTTATTTTGCTATTTATCTTTATTGTAAATTACTTTACTTACTACTTTCACTACACTTATGGACGTGCAATCTAAGTCAAGCTCATTTCCGATATTGACTTTTATCAAACGAGATTTTTGAATCGATGTAAATTTTTATGATAACACTAATTCACCCCCTTTCTTAGTGTCATTCATGATCCTAACAGTTGGTATCAGAGCCACGTTTCTCTCTATTTGGTTTAACACCCAAGAGAGATAGCTTTTTCCGGCTTTCAAGAGGGCCTTTCTATTATTCGTCCTCCTATGTTTAATGGGACGAACTATATATATTGGAAAACTCGAATTCGTCCTCCTATGTTTTCAAAATTCTTCTTTAAACCAATGAACGAATAAAATAATTTGGAGAAAATGATTTTTTCTTTAAATGCTAGAGTTATGAACGCTATATTTTGTGCTTTGGATAAAAATGAGTGTAATCATATTTCGACTAGTGAAACTGTACATGAAATTTGGCATATACTAGAAGTAACTCATGAAGGTATGAATAGAGTAAAAGAGTCTAAAATAAATCTTTTGATGCATGATTTTGAGGTGTTTCAAATGAAGCCAAGTGAAACTATTATTGACATTTATACTTATTTTACAGATCTCATCAATAGTTTAAAAGCTCTTGGCAAATATTTTTTGAATCTTAAACTAGTTAATAAAGTTTTACGATTTCTTTCTAAAAATTAGGATTCGAAAGTAACTGCAATACAAGAGGCAAAGGACCAAAATAACTTTTCGCTTCAAGAACTTATCTGGTCTTTGATGACCTATAAAATGATGTGCAAGGCACATGATGACTTTGATGAACATGGGAACAATATTCTAAAGAACATGAAGGATTTGACACTTCAAACAATAAAAGACCACTCGAGCGAAAGCTCAAGTGATGATAACATAGAACTTTTGCCAAATAAACTTAAAAAGTTCATGAAAGAGACTAATTTTAAAAATAAACTTAAAAATGACACAATAACTTGCTATAAATCGAAGAAGCTGCTAAAGAAGAAGAAAGTATTCAAGGCGACATGGGACAAATCGAGTACATCCAAAGATGAAGAGCAAACCAATAAAGGCGAGGTAGCGAACTACGCCTTAATGGCTCTCAACAATAAGGTAAACTCAACTGAAATGTCTTTACCTTACGATGAGTTACTAAATGCTTTCTATATTTTATTTGATGAACATAAGTTAATTAGTAAAAAATTTAAGTTGTTAAAAAAGGAGCATGCTTATCTTATTAGTGAATTTGATAAATTAAGAAATGAGCATGATGATAGTATGTTAGCTCCTTACACTAAATGTGAAGAGTTAGACTTAGTTAAGAATGAAAATGTATTACTAAAAAAAATGTTAGAAAAATTTTAAATTGATAGCAAATCATTAAACATGATTCTTGCCAATAAAGGTCATGTATATAGAAAAGTAGGAATCAGTTTTGTGAGTAGCAACACTCAACAAAAACTGATTTTATTTGTTAAAGGACCCACATTATATATTTCCTTTGAAAACAAATGTAATTTGTGTGGTAGGTGTGGACACTTTGCATATAAATGTTCATTCAAGAAGTATGGCTTGTATAAATTAGTTTGGGCTCCTAAAGGAATCATAAATAACTCTATGCCAAAAATCAAGATAGATACATCTAACCATGAGGGACCCAAAGTCAAATGTATATATAAAGGTAACCCACCTTTCTTGTAGACATCTCTACAATTGAAAGCTAGGAGCAAAAATAAAATTTTGATAGAGCATGCTTAAGGCTTATGACCGGAGATCCAAAATACTTCACAAAACTCACTAGCCAAAATAATAAAGAAAAGATCAATAGAATTAGAGCTATTGATAGCCAAATGATTTTAATTGAAAATACTTTATGTTTAATAAAATCATGCTTGATGATTTAATGATGCATGATGATTTGAAGTAATGATGTTTTTTGTGTTATACTATTGATCTTTATCTTGATGAACTTTGTTTTTTCGATTTTAAATAATGATGCATGGATTTGGCATAAAAGAAAATTGAACATGTATGAAATCAATTACTTAAATTAAAATAAAAAAAAGGGAATGTATTTTTCTTGAAAATTTCTCAATCCCTATCTTATCAAGTTTTAAAAAAGGGATTGATGAATCTATTTATATCATGTTTTTTATGAATCTCTTGGACTATGAAAATGATTTTGATGATTTGAATCTAAATGAGATTTTTTCCAATCGAATCATGAACTTTCTCTTGATTTCTTAACTTGAGATATCTTATATGAATCAAGATATCTTCTTTGTTCTCTTATGTTTCTTTTTGTCATTTACTAAATAGGAGAATTATCCATATGAATCATGGATTTTCTTGATTTCTCATAATCTTAACTTGAAATTCTTTTTATGAATCAAGATTGTTTACTATAATTCTTTCTTTTCACTATTTGACTTATCCAAATACACTATGATATGTCACTTGACTTCTTGATGTTTATAATTTTTTTTATAACTCCTTTATATTTATGATTGTATACCTTTTGTCATGATTTGAAAGTTGATGTAAAGGGAAAAGAATTATAATATTGTATTCTTCCCTTCTATTTGACAATGACAAAGGGGGAGTAAAACTTACTAGCTTGCTTATCTAAAAACGGAAGCAAAGATTACAAACTTGCACATCGCAAAGAGAGACAAAACTTGCTAGCTTGCTCATCTCAAAAGAGAAGCAAGAAGTGCTATCTTGCACATCTCAAGAGAAATAAAACTTACACATCTCAAGAGAGGCAATACTCATGATGCATGTTCTAACTTGCACGTCTTAAAAAACTTACTAGCTTACATGTTCTAAAATGATGTAAAACTTGCTATTTACTATCTTGCATTCTTTTTCAAAAACTTGCGAGCTTGAATATCGCAAAGAAAAGCAAACATGCTAAACTTGCTTATCTCTAAAACTTGCACATGTTCTAAAATGATGCAAAACTTGCTATCTTACTAGATTGAATAATTTAAAATTTTGCTAATTGCATTTCTCCTTTTTGTTGATGACAAAGGAGGAGAAGGTATGATAATAATCATGCATATTATGCCTAAAATGATGATTTGAAATTATATATGATGATTTGGAATCATGCATGTAATGATAATTTTCAAAATATACATGATGAATTGGTATTATACATGCAATACTCATGATTTTAAGATGCATGCAATGATGTGATTAATTGGTTCTTTCAATATTCATGATGCATGCAATGATGAAATCATCATGATTTTCTAAATTCAAAATTTCTATCAATATGACGTATTGATAGGGGAGTTTAGTTTAAACTCCATCATTAATTAGTTATCATCGTCAAAAAGGGGGAGATTGTTGAATCTCGGATTTTGATGATGAAATCAATTGATGAGTTTTTTGATCTAATCTGCGTTTTGAGTGATGTAAGACTAACTTCGATCAAAAAAGATAAATTGATTAAAGCAAGAGGAATCAAACGTTGGGTCGGAGTGAAACATGTCAGGAGATTGGATGTCGAGTCGGAGGATCGATTGATGTACCAGCGGAAGGACTTCATGCCATGAGTTTGGGCATCGGGCCGAAGGATCAGACATTGCACCAAGGAGATCGGAAGTTGTGGGAGTCAACATGCCAATTGAGCAATACACCGAAGGAGAGAACGATACGCCAAAGGATCAGATGAACCAATGATATATTGGACAACATATGATTCATGCTTGTAATCATGTATCTAGATCAAGTTAGTTTAAGTCTAATTGAGTTGGTATTAGGATGAAACAATGTCAACTCAATTAGGGGCCCATTGAGCTTGAGTTTGAGCTATTTTGGGTCAAGTGAGGCCCATGTAGCAACCCTTAGTAGGCCTAGGAAGTGGCACCGCTTGGGACTCGGCCTCCCAAGTTGTCTAGGTAGTGGTACCGCCCAGACATAGTCTTTAAGACTGTGTTAGGCGGTGGTACCATAGAACTGGGCAGTGGTACCGCCTAATGTTAGTGTTAGACTAGACGGTAGTATTGCCTAATATCAAACTAACAGGCGATGATACCATCGGTTATCAATTTGTTAGGCGGTGGTACCACCAATACCCCGAAGACCCAGGATGAGACCCTTTTTGACTCCAAATTTGAATCCATTTGGGACATATAAATATCCTATTCATCCCTACTCGGTTTACATAATAACTGAGAGCAAAAAAAGAAGGAAAACACTATTGTAATATTGTAAGAACTCCTCTCCAGCTCTAAGTGTTGGGTGAAGTTTAAGAGAGGGGTGAGTGGTTGTAAAGGTTATCTCATAAACTTGTGAAAAGGAGAACAGAGGTGTAAAAGGGTAGTTGATATTCGCCTATTGAAAGAAGATCAGTAGTGGAAGCCTGTGGTCTCGAGTGAAGAGGAATCGAGAGTGGATATAGGTCACGACAACGAACCACTATAAAACTCAATTTGTATTTTTATTTTACTATTTATCTTTATTACAAACTGCTTTACTTATTACTTTCACTATGCTTACGAACGTGCACTCTAAGTCAAGCTCATTACCGATATCGGCTTTTATCGAATGAGATTTTTGAATCGACATAAAGTTTTACGATAGCACTAATTCACCCCTCCTCTTAATGTCATTCACAATCCTAACATCGGGGTGGTACTATCGCCAGACTTTATGAGAGATCATGCACTAGTGGTACCACCATCGAGTCTTCCGGAAAATGTACACTTCGTACGTTCCAGCTCATACAGTTCTACCGCCTAGTCTGGTGGATCCATAGCCAAAATCACAGGGGCTAAAATGGATCTTAACTTGATTAAATTACATCATTTGTTTTATGTCTCTTCTAACATCTAAGTTAATGACAAATAGATAGATAGATTAATTATTCAGAGTGGATTAGAGGATTTCCAGGGAATTAGATGGAACTAAGATCAGAAAACTATGATATTTGTACATGAGAGCACTATACAAGTACACTTTTAGGGGAGTGAATTTATATGTGCTAAGAAATATATAGTTACCCAAAAGTATAATTTAAGAGATAATAAAAAATATATATAAAGAATCTTCATGAAAAAGGTGAGAACTTCTACTCCATTTTAGTTAAAGAGATAATGAACTTTTCATATGATTATAAAATTTTAATTAATATTACTGCATGTAAACACTCAAACCATTGGATGAAAAATGATGTATATTCTCATATTCTAAACGTGAACTAAAATTATTTGTTTTGTACAGATCGGAATTGAATGCGAGCTCAGTGCTGAAGAACTTGCACATGAAATCCAGCAAACATTCTCGTAAAGCTGCTTCATGCCATCAACCTATTTCTAACGTCAAGTTATATATATATATATATATATATATATATATATATCTCTCTCTCTCTCTCTCTCTCTCACTCTCTCTTTGGAGGTGAAAATGACCGACAGTGCATATTGCTTCATGTAATCTGTGGAATTTATTGCAATCTGAACCTGCTTTTGAGCATGAATCCATTTATTTCCTTACTTCTATTGCTGATGGTTGCTTTTTTCTCTGAATGTGTTGGTTTCGGAACTGTGAAGATCCATATATAAAATGTCTAGCAATTGCTACTGTTGGTATGAACAACATGTATATAAATAGGATGGCAATCTGCATGTAGGACCTCTGAGGAATTCTATCAAGAACAAGAAGCTACATATTCTTCTGTATAAAGCTAAAACTGAGAGGAAACATTTTTTGCTACATGAATCTCCAAATTACATTGGTCCTACTGAATTCAACAACCTTACTATTTTAGACTTCGGATTTCGAGCAAGAGGCATTTAAAGTTGACTTTGGATTTGGAGCAAGAGGCATCTAATCTGCAAATTTCCCAGACTTCCCTTTCTGGGATTGAACAGGCAACTTATTTCTTCGAGCCTTTATGTTTATAAGCAGCTTTTAGTTTTATACTTTTGTTATAAAAGATGTTGGTAGGAAAAATAATAATGCGTGCCACACTGCCAATTCATCCGGTTAGAGATTACCACTTAGGTAATGACATGGTTGAAAGAGCATGCGCTCTTCTCTTGCGGTCATTAATAGTAGTACGATTTATCGGCCCCTACCCAACTCGATATCCATAAAGGTTTCACAAGTCCATCGCAGGACGTATTAATCCATGGTAGCAAGGCCCATCCCTTCTTTTCCCCTTTCTTGGGTCATTTGTCATGAGCAACCTGATACACCCCGCTAAACCATAGTTTCAGGAAGGCCCATATTACCCAATAGTATAAGGCATTAATTCCAGGTGGCATGGTCTAGTTTCCCTTCTCTCTTTTTTTAGATGCCTGATGTAGGGGGTCATTCCTGCTTATCCCAAACAGGCCTAAGCTTTGACAAATGACACCCCCACTGTTGTCCTTCCTTGACACCACCTATAGAGAGGTGGGCCCGCCAACCATCAATATTAATGAACCTTGAGATGACGTAAGGGGCACTCTAACCCATCACTAGCCTCACGCTATCGATGACTCGTTTATAAAAGCCAACCTCCAATGCTCAAAGGGTACAGCTAGACTATTTTCCACTTTTCTACTAACTAAATCATCAGAGGGGTCGGGTGGGGAACATCCCCCCAATGCTAACCGCTTGTGCAGACACCTCGATGAGACTAAGGCGTATCTCGGGACAACACAAGATCCACCATGACAAACAAGCAGTACCTCGAGATCGTGCTAATCAGGTTTGCACTCACCTACTCAGATTGCCCTCGTGTGACCCCCCACAAGGCCCTTGGACGAGGTTGTATCTTCGGGACCAAACTAAGCTATGTCAACTTCTGGAGGAAGGACCCAATTATTGCAAGAACGTCCACTTACAAACCCCCTCAATGAGTGCTCCAGTGAGGACATGCCACTACTTATGAACAATGCCTTTAGGCAATGAGGACAGCTGCCTTCCCTTCCACAAGTAGATGCCTCCACCTCAACACAGACTCCAAGATGTTATTGGCATCTATTCAATGACCCGGCCTCTCCCCTCCAGGGTCAAGCATTCGATACTTGTCTCAACTTATGCCTTCCTAAATCTCACTCATCAAGTATAGACGCTTGCCAATATAATGCAAGTCGTCGTCCTCCTCTTGCCCCTACTAGCTCAACAAGCGACCCTAATGCTGCGAGTAATGGTCCAACCCTCGCTCACTCCAGCACCCGTGGGGGTGTCCTCGACGGATCCCCTACTAACTATACGGAAATCTAGGGGCGACATCAAATGCACAGCGGAAGAACAAAAAATAAAAACCCCAAATTTCCTAAAAAGGTGTTCGTCATCGTGTGAAGATTGGTACGTAAAATCCATGAAACTTAAAATCACATGTGAGATAGTTATGTTACATAGGGAGATCATATATTCCTGAATCCCTATAGATATGTAGGAGAGGATAAATGAGATCAAGCGTCATCCTCTCTAGTAGTGATCCAAACAATAGGGCTACGATAATACTCCTCGAATCGTTGCCCAAATCTCCACACTTGCTATCTAAGAAGGAGAAGGGGAGAGGGCAATAGGAGGTGGCAACCAAGAAAACCTCTAGCCTATGAGCCTTTGGTTCCCTCCTATTTATAAAGGTCCCTTGTCAACTTAACTCTAATAGATCTTGCCCTATTAGGTATTGGATCTCTATCCGACTATCTAAGCCTCTTAGATTAGTGGATCTCTATCCAATAATCTCTCATTGACTCTTATTGGATCTCATCCATAGGATCCAATAATTCAGGGGCTTATTGGATATCCAATAAGATGTGTGTGACCCTCTAGGCATAATATCGAGCTGGTCATGAGTCATACTTGTCAGAACTCCTTATGACTTAGTGAATTATTATCTCCATAATAATTCACTTAACTCATCAACTACGGACGTACTAGGCCACTACGCCATAGTCCTTAGATGATACAAGGGAATCCAATCATTTGGACCTAGTTATCCTTAATTATCATATACTTATAGTTCCTTATCCATCTAATATCCCAGAGACCATATACCAGGCATGGTGCTATCAGGCCCATATGGTTTCTACTTGAGGCTCGCTCTAATCGGATTCTCCCGGAGAACTCTTTCTCTCTTAATATGAATGACCCTGGCCTAGGATTTATTTGAGCAAGAATACATGAGATATTTCTCTCATGACATAAGAGTGGATGATCCTTTATCGATACTCAATAGTCCTCGTAAGGTTGGTTGCCCCTCCTAATGATCGGTTGTACTAGATTTGGAACTTCCAAGCCTATAAGTCCAGTATCAAAGAGTGGAGTACTCATACAAGACATCCTTAGTGTCTCAAGTCCAAGGACCAAGTATACCACTTGGACAACGGAATCATTGTTTGACAATGAGGTATCATTAAGTATCCAACATTTCATGAGCGAATCAATCAATGAACTCATTCTCCAATGAGTATCTGCACTATAGCCCTAGTGTCCCTACACGAGCAACTATGAAACCAGCTGCCTCCATCATATAGACGGGTATACAGCACACCAGTCTATCTATTTATCTCAATGTCTCTTTCGAGTAACCTATGACTAGGATTATTTAGGGTATGTGTTTAAAGGTGAATTGGTCTCATTATCATGATCACATCACGATCCAATTTCCATTGTATAGATCCATGGACATCACAATATATATGCATATATGCAAGAAGCAAAATAAAGTGATAAAATACTAAAATATAATAAGTAAAAAGAATATGTATCGTTCACACGTGCCATCACTCACGTGATTGGCTTGCAGGGCAACTATGACTAGCACCAACTCCCTCAGAATGCCCTCGACAAACTGAAGTGCCTCCCAAAGCAGCAACATCCCCGATGGTGGAGTTCAGTACCCCACCACATTACGAGACAGCCATACCTGATATGGGTGGTCACCAACCAACCATTACGATAAGTCCTCTCGAGATTTGACGTCTCGGGACAGATGCTGAAGTGGTCAATGGAGCTAGGAGAATTTGACATTCAGTATATCCTAAGGACAACTATTAAGGCCCAAACGTTAGCGGATTTCATATCGAATATGACACCCTCTCTCGAAAGTGAAGGAGGAGAGCCCATCACCTCGATTTGGACCTTATTCGTCGATAGCTCAACCACATCAGAAAGAGGTAGAGCTGGACTCGTGTTGAGAGGCCCAAGAGATCAAACATATGAGCACACCCTACGGTTTGAGTTCAAGATCATAAATAATGAAGTGGAGTATGAAGCCCTTCTCTCTAGGCTATGGCTATTACACGAGCTAAATGTGCAAGAGCTAGAGGTGTACAGTGACTCACAACTAGTCATTAGCTAGATTGACGGGAGCTATGAAGCCTGAGATGCAACCATGGTGAAATACCTAGCTGAGGTACACTGACTTGCCCGTAGCTTCCATTGACTTACCATGCAAAGGATTCCTCGGACAGACAATGCCTAGGTAAATGCACTGCCCAAGCTAGCCTCGGCTTGGTTAGCAGGAAGGAGCCACCCGATGGTTGAAATTCTCCCTGCTCGAACCATCGAAGCACAAGATATTGCCACCATAGATCCCAGGGTAAGCTGGATGGATGAGATCCTTCATTATAAGAAGGATGGTGCACTACCCACTGAGCCTACCATGGCATGATGGCTCCAATGCACCCAAGCTTAGTACTGCATCCTAAATGATCGACTATACCAAAGAGCGTTTAGCCAATTGCTCCTTCGATGCCTGTCACTACTCGAAGGTGAGGGAATCTGTGGAAAGCACATCGGGGGGGGGGGGATACTTTGGCCTTCAAAATTCTCTGACAAGGCTACTATTGACCCATCATGCGGAAGGATGCAGTCGCTTATATGTAGAAGTGCTAAGAATGCTAAAAGCACGCTTGGGTACAACATCAACCAATGGTCCTACTAAGCACCATTGATAGTGCCTGGCCATTCGCATAGTGGGGAATGGACCTCGTAGGCCCTTTCCCACTTGCATCGGGCTAGTAGAGGTTTCTCATCATCAGGGTGGATTACTTCACTAAGTGGGTGGAGGCTGAGCCCATAGTATTAATCTCTGAGAAGCAGGTGGAGGGATTCGTTTGGAAAAACATAATCACCAGATTTGGGATCCTGAGAGCCCTTATCATTGAGAATAGGACATAACTCAATAACTTAAAATTTAAATAATTCTACTAATCTTATAGGATTCAACTAAGGTTCAATTCGATGGCCCACCCATAGACCAACGGCTTGACCGAAGTTACCAACCAAGCCATCTTGGAAGGACTAAAGAAGAGGGTGATGGGGGCGAAGGGAACTTGGGTCAATGTGTTAGGATCGAGAGTCCGAGGTCGGCACTAAGAGGGGGGTGAATTAGTGCAGCGGTAAAATCTACATCGGTTTGAAAAACTTCGTACGATAAAAATCGTTTCCAACGAAAAATCGATTTCGGAAACTTAACTTGAAAGCGTACGTAATGAATTGAAGGCAGTAAGCACTTAAGGAGGTTTGCAGTAAGGTAATATCAAGAATAAAATGCAAACCAGAGAACACAATAGTTTTATAGTGGTTCGATCGTCGTGACCTACATCCACTTCGCCGATTCCTTTTCCGTCGAGGCCACCGGCATCCACTATCGGTCTTCCTTCAATAGGAGAAGACCAACCACCTTCTTACACCTCTCTTCTCCTTTTATCGGGTTTAGGAGATAACCCTTACAAGCACTCACTCTCCTCTCTAAATAGAATTCTAATACTTAGACTTGGAGGAGGGAATTTCTGAAGAGATTGCAGCAGCGTTTCTTTACTTTTAGACTCTCTGTGCTTGTATGTTTTAACCAGGGATGAGAGGGGTATTTATAAGCTTCAAGTTGATTCAAACTTGGACCCTAAAACTTTCCCATCCCGGGTTCCTCGGGCACAGGTAGTACTACCGCCTGCGCTAGGCAGTACCACCACCCAGGTCTGGCGGTACCATCACCTGGGGGGTAGTGTTGGTTGGTACCACCGCCCAAACTGGCGATACCACCGCCCAGACTAGCGGTACCACCGCTTGGCACCCTACCAGGGGCGGTACAACCGCCCAGACTGGCGGTACCACCGCTTGACACAATCTCGAAGATTGTGCCACGACGATGAGACTCCTTGAGGCACTGTTTAAGCCTCTTATTGGGCCCAACATAATCCTTACATGGGCCTAGCTGGACCCTAATTGGGTTGGCCTAAATCCAAACCCAATTATGTGCTAACTACGAAATCTAAGACATAATCTGACCTAAACAAGTCCGTAAGTCTATTCTTCTTGCGAGCTTCCAGCGATCTTCCGGCGAACTTCCGACGATCTCTCGGTAATGTTCCGGTAGACTCCTGGTAAGCTCCTGGACTTCACGATGATCTTCTTGGTGAGTTCCAACGAGCTTCTCTAGCAAGCTCTGAGACTTCTTGGCTGGTTCCGACAGAACTTTCGACGAATGTCCGGACTTCCGACGAACTCTCGAACTCCCAACGAAATCGTGTCCTTGAATCCAGGACTTCATTTTGCTTCATGCCTTGTTATCGTAGTTAATCCTGCACATGTAAAACACACTTCAATCTAGACAATTAATACTAAGCATTTAATTATATTGTTCGGCATATCATTGGTCCCTCGATGCTTCGTTCGATTCTTCGGCGCATCATCCTCTCTTGCGGCCTATTGCCCAATCAGCCAGTTGACTCTGCAACTCCGATATCCTTGGCGTAATATATGCTCTTCTTGGCCCGATGCCCGAATCTATGACCCGAAGCCTTCTGTCGATACGTCGACCTATCCACCGGCTCGACGTCCAATCTTCTGACATGTTTTCCCTCGGCCCAACATGATTCTTCCTGCTTTAATTGTCTCATCCTGATCGAATCATCCTGAATCACTCAAAATGTAGATTAAAACATAAACAATTATCAATTGGTTTCATCATCAAAATACGAGATTCAACAATCTCCCCCTTTTTTATGATGACAACCAATCGATGACGGAGTTAACTTTAACTCCCGGAGTTTAAGCAAACTCCCCCTATCAACATGCCATATTGACAGAGACTCTTGGATTCAAAAATCCAAGCAAATATGTCATGATCAAATCATGCATGACATCAACATACTTCTCCCCCTTTGTCATCAATAAAAAGGAGAAGTCCAACTATTCATGTGTTTGAAATATAAATTCAACTCATTGCATGAAAAACATAATATCAAGTTTTATAATCATGCAATTTAAAGCTAGAAAATTTAGCAAGTGTTACATAACATTCAAGCTATCAAGTTTAAGATTTGCAAGTTTTACAACATACAAGCTAGCAAATTTAAAGATATGCAAGTTGGCATATTTGCTTTTCTTTGCGATGTGCAAGATAGCATTTCTTTATAATGTTCAAGATAGCAAGTTCTACATCATGCTAGCTAGCAAATTAGAGATGTTCAAGAAAGCAACTCGTGCTTCTTGAAATATGCAAGTTGCAAGCTAGCAAATTTTTGCATGTTTTGCATCTTGAAATAGGCAATATAGCACTTTTGGTATGCAAATTTATAGTATGCAAGCTATCAAATTTTACACATAAAAAAGTTAGCAAAATTTTACATCTTTTGAGATGTGCAAGATGGACTATTTTGCCTCTTTTTAAAATGTGTAACTTGGCAAACATTGCTTCTTTTGAGATGTGCAAGATGGACTATTTTGCCTCTTTTTAAAATGTGTAACTTGGCAAACATTGCTTCGCTGGACAACTTGATTAATGTTTAGTATTAATTGTCTAGATTAAAGTGTAGTTTTACATGTGCAGGATTAACTACGAAAGCAAGGCATGAAGTAAAATGAAGTCCCAGAGTCAAGGACATGATTACGTTGGGAGTTCGAGAGTTCGTCGGAAGTTCGGACGTTCGTCGGAAGTTCTGGCAGAACCAGTCGAGAAGTCTCAGAGCTTGCTAGAGAAGCTCGCCGAAACTTGCCAAAAAGATCGTCGTGAAGTCCAGGAGCTTGCCGGGAGTCCGTTGGAACATTGCCGAGAGATCGTCGGAAGTTCGCCGAAAGTTCGCCGGAAGCTCGCCGGAAGAATAGACATAGGACTTGTTTAGCTTAGCAAATGTCTTAGGATTTCGTAATTAGCACATAATTAGACTTGGATTTAGGCCAACCCAATTAGAGGCCAACTAGGCCTATGTAAGGACTATGTTGGGCCCCATAAGAGGCACAAACAGTGCCTCAAGAAGTCTCATCGTCGTGACACAGTCTTCTTCGAGACTATGTCAGGCGGTTGTACCGCCAGTCTAGGCGGTTGTACCGCTAGTCTGGGCGGTTGTACCACCCCTGGCAGGGTGCTAGGCGGTGGTACCGCTAGTCTGGGCGATGGTACCGCCCAGCACTGCCCCCCCCAGGCGGTGGTATCGCCAGACCTGGGCGGTGGTACCACCTAGGGCAGTGTCAGTGTCAAACTGACATTAGGCGATGGTATCGCCCAACGCAAGCGGTGGTACCGCCCGTGCCCGGGGAACTTGGGATTGGAAAGATTTATGCTCCAAGTTTGAATCAACTTAAAGCCTATAAATACCCCTCTCATCCCTAGTTAAAGCACACAAGCACATAGAGCTTTAAAGTAAGAAAACACTACTGCAATCTCTTTAGAATTTCCCTCCTCCACTCTAAGTTTAGAATTCTATAAAAGAGGAGTGTGAGTACTTGTAAGGGTTATCTCCTAAACCTGGCAAAAGGAGAAGAGGGGTGTAAAAGGTGACTGGCCTTCGCCTATTGAAGGAAGGCCTCTAGTGGATGCCAGTGACCTCATCGGAGGAGGAAGCCGAAAGTGGATGTAGGTCACGTTGATCGAACCACTCTAAAAATCTAGTTTGTATTTCTATTGTTGTAATTTACATACTACAAACCTCCTTACTTGCTCTTTACATCCACTACTCTCTTACATACGCTTTCAAAGTATTTCCTTTACAAAACGGTTTTACGTCAAAATCAGATTTTATCATATGAAGGTTTTCTGAAAACGTGATTTTACCGCTGCACTAATCCACCCCCCATCTTAGTACCGACCTCAGACTCTCGATCCTAACAAGACCAACCACCTTCTTACACCCCTCTTGTCCTTTTACCGGGTTTAGGAGATAACCCTTACAAGCACTCACTCTTCTCTCTAAACAGAATTCTAACACTTAGACTTGGAGGAGGGAATTTCTAAAGAGATTGCATCAGTGTTTCTTTGCTTTTAGACTCTCTGTGCTTGTATGTTTTAACCAGGGATGAGAGGGGTATTTATAGGCTTCAAGTTGATTCAAACTTGGACACTAAAACTTTCCTATCCTGGGTTCCCTGAGCACGAGCGGTACTACCGCCTGTGCTGGGCGGTACCATCGCCTAGTGTCAGTCTGACACTAATACTGCCCTGGGCGGTACCACCGCCTAGGTCTGGCAGTACCACCGCCCAAACTAGCGGTACCACCACTTGGCACCCTGCCAGGGGTGGTACAATTGCCAAGACTGGCGGTGCCACCGCCTGACACAGTCTCGAAGACTGTGCCACGACGGTGAGACTTCTTGGGGCACTGTTTGGGCCTCTCATTGGGCCCAACATAGTCCTTACATAGGTCTAGCTGGCCCCTAATTGGGTTGGCCTAAATCCAAACTCAATTACATACTAACTACGAAACCTAAGACATAATCTGAGTTATACAAGTCCGTAAGTCTATTCTTCCGACGATCTTCCGACGAACTTCTGACCTTCTCTTAGTAATGTTCCGACGGACTCCCGACAAGCTCCTGGACTTCATAATGATCTTCTTAGCGAGTTCCGACGAGCTTCTCTGGCAAGCTCCGAGACTTCTCGGCTGGTTTCAACAGAACTTCCGACGAACGTCCGGACTTCCGATGAACTCTCGAACTCCCAACGAAATCACGTCTTTGACTCCGGGACTTCATTTTGCTTCATGCCTTGCTATCGTAGTTAATCCTGCACATGTAAAACACACTTCGATCTAGATAATTAATACTAAGCATTTAATCATGTTGTCCGGCATGTCATTGGTCCCTCGACGCTTTGTCCGATTCTTCGGCGCATCGTCATCTCTTGTGGCCTATTACCCAATCGGCCAGTTGACTCTGCAACTCCGATATCCTTGGCGCAATATCTGCTCTTCTTGGCCCGATGCCCAAATCCATGGCCCAAAGCCTTCTGTCGATACGTCGACCGATCCACCGGCTCGACGTCTAATCTTCTGACATGTTTTCCCCCGGCCCAACATGATTCTTCCTGCTTTAATTGTCTCATCCTGATCGAAGCATCCTGCGTCACTCAAAACGTAGATTAAAATATAAACAATTATCAATTGGTTTCATCATCAAAATATGAGATTCAACACAATGAGCTTCTAAATATACTATGGGCATCTTGGGCCACTCCCAAAACTGGCTCGGGCAAATCCCCCTTCAACTTGGTTTATGATGCCAAGGTAACCCTTCCACTTGGGATTGTCTTCCTGACTCCCCGAGTAGAGAACTTTGACGAAGTTGCATCTAAGGAGCAACTCCAAGCCACGTTGGACATGATGGACAAACTTAGGGTTGAGGCGCACCTATGAACCCCGAGATACAATAAAGCAATGGCTAAGCTCTACAACCGATGAGTTTAACCATGACAAGTTTGAGTCAGAGACCTGGTCCTTTAGAAGGCTGAGGTCAGTGACCCAACCAGCTTTAGAGGGAAACTAGTGCCAATCTAGGAAGGACCCTATCGAGTAACCGAGGTGGTCCAAGAAGGGACTTACCGACTCAAGACCGTAGAAGGCAAGGTGCTACCTTGGACTTGATATATTGCTAACTTGAAGAAATTCTATCATTGAAGCAAAGGGTGAATTTCTATTGATTTGGTCCCTGGGATAACCCACTCGAGCTAGTGGAATTGAAGAAAGAACTACAAGAACTATTAGATAAGGATTTCATTCGATCCAGCATATTACCATGGGGTGCCGGTAATGTTAGTTAAGAAGAAGGATGGAATATTAATGCTTTGTATTTATTATAGACAATTGAATTAGGTGACCATCAAAAACAAGTATCCTCTATCCAGAATTGATGATTTGTTTGATCAATTATATAGTGCACAAGTATTTTTCAAGATTGATCTGAGATCGGGTTATTATCAATTGAAGATCAAGAAGGAGGATATCCCAAAAATAACTGTTAGAACTCGATATAGTTAATATGAATTCTTAGTAATGCCTTTTGGTTTGAGTAATGCCCCTGCAGCTTTTATGGATCTAATGAATAGGATATTTCAACCACTCTTAGATGACTGTGTAACTATATTCATTGATAATATATTAGTATATTCAAGGAGTAACTAGGAGTATGAGGAATATATGAGAAATGTATTATCCATACTAAAAGAAAAGAAGTTGTATGTAAAGTATAGCAAATGTGAGTTTTGGTACGAATGAAGTTGTCTTCTTAGGCCATGTGATTTTAGGGAAAGGCATCTCAGTTGATCCAAAGAAAATAAAAATGATAATTAAATAGGATGTGCCAATGAATGTGATAGTAGTTAGAAGTTTCTTAGGCATGACAGGTTATTACAAGAGATTTGTGGAGGGATTCTCTCAAATTGCTAGTCCTCTCACCAAACTAACCCAAAAGAATGTAAAATTTGAATGAGATGATGATTGTGAATAAAGTTTTTAAGAGTTAAAAAGAAAATTGACGAATGCCCCTGTTTTTACTATTCTAAGTGATAACGAGGGATTTGTAGTTTATACAGATACTTAAAGAAAGGGCCTTAGCTATAGTTTATACAGATGCAAGATGAGAAAGTGATTGCCTATGCTTCTAGATAACTAAAAAGTTATGAATAGAATTATCTAACTCATGATTTGGAATTAGCAGCAATTATTTTTACTCTAAAGATTTGAGATATTATTTATATGAGTGAACATTTAAAATCTTTACTCATCATAAGAGTTTAAAGTATATTTTTACTCAGAAAGAGTTAAATATAAGATAGCGGAGATAGATAGTGTTAGGATAAAAAATGACACTAAGGAGGGGGGGGCCGGTGAATTAGTGTTGTTGGAAACTTTCAACGATTTGAAAATTTTCGTTTGATGAAAATCGATATCGAGTGAGCTTGACTTAAAGTAAGTGTAAAGTGGAGTAAGCAACAAAATCAGTAAGCAATAAATGTAAATAGTAAAGGAAAAGAGCATACCAAATTTATTATGATTCGATCATCGTGATTTACGTCCACTCCCGATTCCTCCTCCGTCAAGGCCACCGACTTCCACTATCGATCTTCTTTCAATGGGCGAAAATCAACTACCCTCTTACAACTCTCTCCTTTTCACTGGTTTAGGAGAAAACCTTTACAAGTCACTCACCCCTCCAATAGAAATCTAAACTTAGAACAAGAGGAGGGGAACTCTCAAAGGATTACAATAGTGTTTTCTCACTTAGATCATAAGTTTTCATTCAAGTTCTTTCGTTGACCGAGCATGGATGAGTGGGGCATTTATAGGCCTTAAATGGTTTAAAAATTAGAGCAAAAAATGGTCTGATCCCAGATTTTTAGGGTACTAATGGTACCACCACCAGTATTGGGTGGTACTATCGCCTACTAGACTAACAACTAACGGTACCTCCGTTTGTCAGTCTGACACTAGGCGGTACCACCACCCAGTCTAGGTAGTACCACCACCTGACATAGTCTAAGAGATTGTGTTTGGGCGGTACCATCGCTTGACACCAACGGTACCATCGCTCGGGATTCCCGAAGACGTACACTATCTCACAAGCGGTTCCACCGCTTGGGCCAACTTCAGAACATTGAATTGAGCTTTCAATTAGCCCAATTCAACTTTGATTTAGGCCCAATTGACCCCTAATCAAGTTTGCATGGTTACACTCAAAACCAACTCAATTAGACTCTAAAATTATGATAATCATGACTTAAAGAATTACAAAATATATAATCTTTTATTGTCCAACATATTATTGGTTCATCCGAACTCTCAGTGAACTTTCATCGCCCAATCCATCGGTATGTTGACTCCCACATCTTCCGATCTTAGCGCAACGTTTGATTCTTCCGACCTAATGCCCGATTTCTAACTTTGGACCAACTTCTAATTCTTCTTCTTTAATTATTTACCTTTTTATGATCGAAGTTGGTCCTATTAGGATCAAGAGTCGGCACTAAGAGGGGGGGGGTGAATTAGTGCAGTGATAAATTACGTCGATTCAAAAAACCTTTGTACGATAAAAACTATTTACGTTGAAAACCGATTTCGAAAACTTAACTTGAAAGCGTATTGAAGCATTATGACTAACTAAGTAAAGTAGTTTGCAGTATGTAAATGGCAAGAATAAAATACAAACTAGAGAACATGACAATTTTATAGTGGTTCGGTCGTCGTGACCTACATCCACTTCGCTAATTCCTCTTCCGTTGAGGCCACTGGCATCCACTAACAATCTTCCTTTACTAGGCGAAGATCAACCTCCTTCTTACACCCCTCTTCTCCTTTTACCGGGTTTAGGAGACAACCCTTACAAGCACTCACACTCCTCTTACAGAATTCTTACACTTAGAACTTGAGGAGGATTCTCACAAGAGATTTCTACAACGTTTCTTTACTTTTAAACTCTCTATGCTTATGTGCTTTCACCAGGGATGAGAGGGGTATTTATAAGCTTCAAGTTGATTCAAACTTGGAGCCTAAAAATATCTTATCTCAGGTTCCCTGGGCATGGGCGGTACCACCGCCTGCGTTGGACGGTACCACCGCCTGCGTTGGACGGTACCACCGCCTGCGTTGGACGGTACCACCGCCTGCGTTGGACGGTACCACCGCCTAGTGTCAGTCTGACACTAACACTGCCCTGAGCGGTACCATTGCCTGGGGGGCAGTGTTGGGTGGTACGACCGCCCAAACTAGTGGTACCACTGCCTGGCACCCTGCTAGGGGCGGTACAACCACCCAAATTGACGGTACCATCGCTTGACACAATCTCGAAGATTGTGCCATGACGGTGAGATTTCTTGGGGTACTGTTTGGGCCTCTCATTGGGCCCAACATAGTCCTTACATGGGCCTAGCTGGCCCCTAATTGGGTTGGCCCAAATCCAAACTCAATTAAGTGCTAACTACGAAATCTAAGACAAAATCTGAGTTAAAATAAGTCCGTAAGTCTATTCTTCCAGCGAGCTTCCGACGATCTTCTGGTAAACTTCCGATGATCTCTCAGCAATGTTCTGGCAGACTCCCGGCAAGCTCCTGGACTTCATGACGATCTTCTTGGCGAGTTTCGATGAGCTTCCCTGGCAAGCTCCAAGACTTCTCGGCTGGTTCCGCCAGAACTTTCGACGAACGTCCGGACTTCCGACGAACTCTCGAACTCCCAACGAAATCGTGTCCTTGACTCTGGGACTTCATTTTACTTCATGCCTTGCTATCATAGTTAATCCTGCACATGTAAAAATATACTTCAATCTAGACAATTAAAACTAAGCATTAATCAAGTTGTCTGGCATGTCATTGGTCCCTAGATACTTCATCCGATTCTTCGGCGCATCGTCCTCTCTTGCGGCCTATTGCCCAATCAGCTAGTTGACTCCGCAACTCCGATATCCTTGGCGCAATATCCGCTCTTCTTGGCCCGATGCCCGAATCCACGGCCCGAAGCCTTATGTCGATACGTCGACCGTTCCTCCGGCCCGATGTCCAATCTTCTGAAATGTTTTCCTCCGGCACAACATGATTTTTTCTACTTTAATTGTCTCATCCTGATCGAAGCATCCTGTGTCACTCAAAACACAGATTAAAACATAAACACATATCGATTGGTTTCATCATCAAAATCTGAGATTCAATAGGTCCTACATCACTTTTCTCAAAACACATATTACATCGTAATCTCATCAATTAATTTTATCATCAAAATTCAAGATTCAACAATCTTTTCCTTTTTAATGATGACAACCAAATGATTATGGTGTTTAATTAAACTCCCCCTCTCTATATGTCATATTGAAAGAAATTTTGAATTTATAAAATAATAGCTTTAGAATTCAAGTCAAATAATTTTAATCTTTTTTTTGCAAACTTCATCATTTCATACTTCATACGCATAGTTAAAATAACATTGCATTCATCATATACATCATCATAATATTATTACTTCCATTATATGCATATCATTACATGCATCATCATCGTAAGTTAAAGTTTTGCATGCATCATTCCAAATCATAAATATTTCAAATCATCATGGTATAACATATATAATTTCAAAACATTATAAATCATCATCATACATGATACCAAAACATAAGATTTCAAATCATCATTACTTCAAATCATCATGCATAATTTCAAAATATACAATCATTTATCATGCATAATTTCAAATATACAATCATCAAGCACGATACCAAAATATTTACATTTTTAAAACATTCATAATTTCTTCATCATTATTTTCAACTCATTCATCATTACTTCTCCCCCTTTGTCATCAACAAAAAGGAAAAAAAATGTAACTATCAATTTTGGTTCTCTTGAGATGTGCAAGCTTGCACTTTGCTTCTCTTAAGATGTACAAGCTAGCAATTTTACTTCTCTTAAGATGCTAGCAATTTTCATTCTTCCCTTTATTATTGAAAAAAAGAAAGGAAAAGAAGGGAAGAATTCAATGGTGCAAAAATTTCAATCATCATATGAACAAATAAAAGATCAAGTCATAAATCCAAAATATCATGAATCATTTTGACAAATCTTCTTTTATAAATAGTGAAAGGAGGGAATCATAAGAAGTGATCTTAATTAAAAAAACTTAAGTCATAAAAACCAAGAAATCAAGATAATGATCCGAAAAATATATAAGAAACATTTATATATTTAGAAAATTTAACATGTATGTTTCTCTTTTAATAAAATCAAATTGCTTCTCATTCAATGGTTTTATAAAAATATCTACTAATTGATGCTTTGTATCAATAAATTCTAAAGACATATCATAATTATTAACATGATCTCTAATAAAATGATGTCTAATATCAATATGTTTAGTTCTAGAGTATTGAATGAGATTCTTTGTTAAACAAATATAACTAGTGTTATCACATTCTCTAGGGATGTTTTTCAAGTAAAGTCCATCGTCTTCTAAAGTATTTTTTATCCAAATAACTTATGCACAACATGCACCTACTGCTATATATTTAGCTTCAATTGTAGATAATGCAATAGAATTTTATTTCTTGAAAGATTAAGAAACAAGTGCATGACCTAAGAGTCGACATTTTTTAGATATGCTTTTTCTATCTATTCTACATCCAACAAAATCGGTATTAGCATAAGCAATTAATTCAAATTTTTTAGTTTTTAGATACCATAATCCTAGATTAGGAGTACCTTTTAAGTATCTAAAATTTTTTTTAATAGCATTTAAGTGAGATTGCTTGGGATTAAATTGAAATATAGTACAAAGTCCAATACTAAACATAATATCAGGTCTAGTTGTTGTAAAGTATAGTAAACTACTTATCATACCCGTATAAGCTTTTTATCAAAACTTTCTCCATCATGGTCTATATCTAATTTTATAGAAGTGCTTATTGGTATGTTAATAGCCTTAGCACTATCCATATTAAATCATTTTAATAGATCTAAAACATACTTAGTTTGACTAATAAAAGTTCTATCACTAAGTTGTTTGATTTATAATCATAAAAAAAAAGTTAATTCCCTCATTAAACTTATTTCAAATTATTAGCTCATACTTTTGGTAAAAGATTCACATAAAGACTTATTTGTAGAACTAAAAATAATATCATCAACATAAATTTGAATAATAAAAAAATTATTTTTAAAATATTGAATAAATAATGTGGTATCGACCTTGCCTTTCAAAAAATTATTTTTAATTAGAAAAGAACTAAGTCTTTTATACCAAGCCCTTGGGGCTTATTTCAATCTATAGAGAGCCTTAGATAACTTATAAACAAAAAAATAAATATTTTTAAAACTGAGTGGTTATTCAATATAAACTTCTTCGAAAATAAAGTCATTAAAAAAAATACTTTTAACATCTATTTGAAATAACTTAAAATTATTACAATATGTATAGGCAAGGAGAATTCTTATAACTTCAAGTCTAGCCACAAGAGCAAAAGTTTCTTCATAATAAATACATTCTTCTTGGTTGAAACTTTTGACCACTAATCTAGCATTGTTTCGAACCACGATACCAAGTTCATCTTGTTTATTCCTAAAGATCAATTTAATACCAATGATTAATTCCTAAAGACCCATTTAGAGCTTTATCAATACATTTTGGTCCAATTTGAGACAAAAATGTATAATTAGCATAAAAATTTTTAAATAAAGAATGAGTTTAAACACCTTTTGATGTATCTCCAATGATTAGCTCCTTATGATCAGTATCTTACATACTTCCATTCCTTAGGTAAGGATTCCTTAGAAGAAGATGCATCCAAGTTGCTTGGGAGAGGAGAGTTTTTATTCAAATTTAAAGTATCAAAATCAAAATCATCATCAAAATTATTTTTCTTAATTCAAGAAACTCATTAAAAATAATATGAATTGATTCCTCAATGATCAAAGTTCTTTTATTAAAGACACGATAAGCCTCAGAAATAGAGGAATATCCAAGAAATATGTCTTAATCGGATTTTGCATCAAATTTTCTTAAAGAATATTTTTTATTTAAAATAAAATATTTATAACCAAAAATTTTAAAATATGAAATGTTGAGTTTTTTATTATTTCACAATCCATAAGGAGTTTTAGAAAGTAATGATCTTACGAGAACCCTGTTCATGACATAGCATGTTGTGCTAACGGCTTTGGCCCAAAAATATTTAGGTAAGCTATGTTCGTTTAACATGGTTCTTGCCATCTCTTGTAAGCTCCAATTTTTTTTCTCAACAACTATATTTTGTTGTGGATTTTTGGAGTAGAGAAATTATGGTTGTACCCATTTGACTCATAAAAATCTTAAAAATTACGGTTTTGAAACTCACTACCATGATCACTACAAATAGATGAAATCATAAAACATTTTTCATTTTGAATAAGTTTATAAAATTTTAAAAAATATTTAAAGTAATCACTTTTGTGTGCTAAGAAGTATGTCCAAGTATATCTCCTATAATCATCAATAATTACAAAAGTGTATTTACTACCTTCTAGACTTGTTACATCAATTGGTCTAAATAAATCCATATGGATTAATTGTAGTAGTCTAGAGGTGCTTATCTGATTTTTTAATTTAAAAATATTTTTTTATTTTTTACCTAGTTAGCGTGCATCATAAACTGTCTTTGACTTGTTATCTATGGTTCCTTTACCAATAATTTTTCTCTTGTTGTTGTCTCCGAATGTGACATTCTTCATCTTAGCCAGTGAGTTTAGAGAAGTGTATTGGATCTCCGGTCATATGCCTTGAGCATCCACTATCAATGTACCATCTCTTGCTCCTAACTTTTGATTATAAACACATCTACAAGAAAGGGAGTTTGCTTTTAGATACACATTTAACGTTGGGTCCCTCATGAATATATCTACATATCTTGACTATTGGCATTAGGTTATTTATGGTTCCTTTAGGAACCCAAACTAATTTGTGTGATCTATATTTTTTGAATAAATATTTATAAGCATAATGTCCACTTCTATCATAAAAATTATATTTATTTTCAAGAGAAACATATAATATGGGTCCTTTAACAAATATAGTCGATTTTTGTTGAGTGTTGCTACTCACAAAACCGATTCCGACTTTTCTATGTATATGACCTTTGTTAGCAAGAATCATATTTAAGGATTTATTACTAATTTTAATTTTTTTTTAATATTTATTATAGTAAATTTTTTCCTTTTTAAGTGAATCTAATTCTTCACACTTAATGTAAGGAGTTAACATGCAATTATCATGCTCATTTTTTAATTTTTTAAATTTACTAGAAAGAGAAGCATGATCCTTTTTTAACAATTTATATCTTTTACCAACTAATTTAAATTCATTAAACAAATCATGAAATATATTGAGTAATTCATCGTAAGATAAAAGTGATTTGTTTGAGTTACTTACCTCATTGCCAAATGTCATTAATGCGTAGTTTGCCACTTCATCTTTATTGGTTTGCTCCCCATCTTCGGATGCACTTGATTTGTCTTAAGTCACCTTGAATGCTTTCTTTTTCTTTGATAACTTCTTCACTTGGGGACATTCACTTTTGAAGTATCCCGACTTCTTATATTCGTAGCAGATTATTATGTCCTTTTTGAGTTCGTTTTTATTCTTAGTATCTTATTTTATTTTATTTCTTCTTATGAATTTTTTAAATTTTCTTGTTAGAAGTGCCAAGTCATCATCATCACTTGAGTTTTCTCTCAAGTTGTCTTTTTTGGTTCTAAGTGTCATATTTTTCCTATTCTTTGGAAGGTTGTTCTCATGTTCATCATGTGTCATACAAGTCATTTCAGAGGTCATTAAAGACTCGATAAATTCTTCAAGAAGAAAATTATTCAAGTCATTTACCTCTTATATTGCCGTCACTTTTGAATCCCAACATTTTGGAAGTGATCTTAGAATTTTGTTAACAAATTTAAAATTAGTAAAACTTTTTCCAAGTGCTTTCATACAACATCCGTAAAACGGGTGTACATGTCAACAATGGTTTTGCTTAGCTTCATATGAAACAACTCATAATTATGCATCAAAAGATTAATTTTAGACTCTTTAACTCTATTTGTGCCTTCATGTGTGACTTCTTGTATGTGCCAACTATCATGTGCAGTTTTGCACATAGAAACACGATTAAATTTATTTTTGTCTAAAGCACAAAACAAAGCATTCATTGCTTTAGTATTCAAAGAAAAAGTCTTCTTCTCCAAATCATTCAAAGAAAAAGTCTTCCACTATTAATCTTCTTTCAATCGACAAAGATCAACTATCCTCTTACAACTCTTTCTCCTTTTCACAGGTTTAGGAGAAAACCTTTACAAGTTACTCACCCCTCCCTTAAACATAAATCTAAACTTAAAATAAGAAGATGGGAACTCTCAAAGGATTATAATAGCATTTTCTCACTTAGATCACAAGTTTTCATTCAAGTTCTTCTATTGAACAAGCAAAGATGAGTGGGATATTTATAGGCCCCGAATGATTTTAAAATTAGAGTAAAAAACGATCTCATTTTAGGTTTTCGGGATATTGGCAGTACCATCGCTAGTATTGAGTAGTACTACCACTAATATTAGGCGGTACCACAATCAATACTAGGTGGTACTACCACTTGTCAGTTTGACATTGGGTGGTACCACTACCTATCAGATTGACACTGGGCGGTACCATCGCCTGACATAGTTTAGGAGACTATGTTTGGGTGGTACCATCGCTTGACACCTGCAATACCACCTCTCGGGTTTTCTAGAGACGTACATTATCTCACAGGCGGTTCCACTACCTGACCTAGCGATACCATCGCTTGGGCCAACTTCGAAACATTGAATTAGGCTTTTAATTGGCCTAATTAAACTTTGATTTAGGCCCAACTTGCCCCTAATCAAGTTGGCATGGTTACACCCAAACCCAACTCAACTAAACTCTAAAACTACGATGATCATAACTTAAATGATTACAAAACATAGAATCTTTTGTTATCCGACATATCATTAGTTCATCCGAACTCTCGGTGAACTTCTGACGCATCATTTAAACCGTCGGTGTATCACCCAATCCATCGGCATGTTGACTCCCACAACTTTCGATCTTGACGCAATGTTCGATTCTTCTGGCCCGATGCCGATCTTTGACTTCGACCAACGTTTGATTCTTCTTCTTTAATCATTTTGCCTTTTCATGATCAAAGTTAGTCCTGCATCACTTTTCTCAAAACATATATTAGATCATAATCTCATCAATTGATTTCATCATCAAAATCTAGGATTCAACAAATAGAACTTTTAAAATATTATGATTGCACCATCTGTTATCACCTAAGTAAAGTTAATGTTATAGCTGATGCACTTAGTAGAAAATCTATATATTTTATGGCTAGTCTAGTTGTGAAGCAATGGAAGTTGTTAGAAGAAAATTATGATTTGAATGTTATGAGTAAAGTACAAGACTCAATGATATTGATGACCTCTATCTAAGTTCAATTTGATCTCATTCGACAAATTGAAGAAGAACAACTACGAGATCCATATTTAATCTACTTGAGGAATGAAGTAGAAGAAGGATTGAAGTCGGATTTTCAAGTTTCAAAGGATGGCCTATTGAGATTTAGGGATAGAGTACACATCACTAATGATCTAAATATCAAAAACCAAATCCTGAGTGAAGGTCATATTTCAAGTATATCATGCATGCTGGTAGCACTAAGATGTATAAAGATATCAAAAGTCATTATTGGTGGGAAGGCATGAAGAAAGAGATTGCAATATATGTTTCAAAGTATTTAACTTGTCAGAAAATCAAAGTAGAACACCAAAGACCTAGAGGTTTGTTGCAACCTTTAGATATTCCTGAATGGAAATAGGAATGTACTACCAAGGACTTTGTTTCAGGACTACCCAGAACCTTTAGGTCATCATTGATAGGTTAACCAAATTTATACATTTCTTACATATAAATATGACTTATTCTCTTGATAGACTTACAAATTTATATATTGATGAAAAAGTAAGACTTCATGGTGTTCCGAAGGAGATTATCTCTGATAGGGAGTTCATTTTTTTTCTAGATTATGAAAAATATTACAAAAATTTATGAGTACTAAGGTTAAGTTTAGCACTGCTTATCACCCCTCAAACTAACAGTCAATCATAAAGAATAATTCAAACACTTAAGGATTTGCTTAGAGCCTATGGATTGGAAAGGTGAATAAGATAAAGATATTTCTCTTATTGAGTTCACTTATAATAATAGTTACCATTCAAGTATTCAGATGACTCCTTATGAAACTTTATACGAGTGAAAGTATATAACACCTATATGTTGGGAAGAAGTTGATAACAGAAGGTTGTTAGTGATGGGATATAAAGAGAAATAACTTTTGTATATGAACAAATACTAGCAGGCCATAACATGTAGTAGAATTAAATGGAACCATAATCAAATAGAACACCAAGATACACGTGGAAAACCCCTTCAATGTGAAGGGTAAAAACCACGAGGCAAACTAGAGATAATCTACTATGAGAATAATGAATATACAAATCTCAATCTCTTACCCTAAACCCTAGCAACAATCACATGAGAATAACTAGGATACAAGGATCATATCACTGTGCATAATATCTAAATCCTCCCTAATTCTCCCCAAGTAATCACAGTAAGAATCTACTGTAGATTTGATCTAACCTGAGATGAGAATAGTGCTAGATGATTGAGAACAGTCTCTCTGCGTTGTCCTTGTCTTCTTTCCTTTCTTTCTCTTCTTTTTTCTGCCTTTTCTTCTCCTCTTTGCTACTGCAAAGATCACCACATTGTTGTAGTTTTTCTCCCAAAAACGCAGCCATCATCTCTACAAAATGCAGCCACCACACTCCCCTTATATTGATCTAGGGTTAGGTTAAGAGGGGGTGTGGGCTGTGGGCTGATCAAGCCCACTATGGGCTGAATTTGTGGATTGCCAGCCCAACAACCTCCCCCTTTAGCCTATAAGGGAGGCTGTCTCATAAGTCCTCAATGTGAAGCCATGCCGACCAGCTGTCGGCATATCTCCTGTCTTTCTTTTGGTAAGGTCTTTGTCAACATATCTGCTACGTTGTCATCTATGTGAATTTTTTGAAGCTGCAACTACTTTTCTTCAAATACATTTCTAATCCAGTGGTATCTCACATCTATATGCTTTGACTTAGAATGAAACATTGGGTTCTTACACAAATGGATGGCACTCTGGCTGTCACAATGCACCACATAATTTTTCTGTTTCAGCCCCAATTCTTGTAAGAATTCTTTCATCTATAACCTGATGTGGATTGCCATGACACAGCTCCCCTTGCAAAAGTAAGTATATAACCTGATGTGGACTTCCTTGTATCTATATCTCTTGCCATATCTGCATCCGTGTAACCTGTCAACACAAGTAGTCCACCTTCAAAGCTTAAACAAACCTTAGAGCTCCCTCTGAGATATCTAAAAATCCACTTCACTGTTGCCCAGTGCTCTTTGCCTGGATTTGTAAGAAATCTGCTAGTAACACCAACTGCATATGCGATGTCCAGCCTCATACATACCATCACGTACATTAAACTTTCGACTACTGAATCATAAGGAACCTTTTGCATCTTCTCCTCCTCATCACTTGACGAACTTTGTTCCGAGCACAACTTGAAGTGACCTGCAAGAGGAGAACCAACTGATTTTGCATTGCTCATACTGAACCTTTCCAATACCTTCTCGATGTACTTCTCCTATGACAACCAAATCTTCTTGCTTTTCTTGTCATGGGAAATCTACATGCTCAGTATTTGCTTTGCTGGCCCCATGTCCTTCATTACAAAAGACTCACTCAATTCCTTCTTCAACCTGTCAATTTTAGACATATCTTTCCCAAGAATAAGCATGTCATCAACATAAAGTAAGAGAATAATAAAATTCTCACTAAACCATTTGATGTATACATAATGATCTGAAGTCGTTCTTTTGTATCCATTTTCGGTCATAAATGAATCAAACTTTCTGTACTGTCTTGGAGCTTGCTTTAGCCCATACAAGCTCTTCTTCAATTTGCAGACAAAGTTCTATTTACCTTTGACTTTGAAGCCTTCCGGTTGCTCCATAAATTTTCTCATCTAAATCACCTTGAAGGAAAGATGTCTTCACATCTAACTGCTCAACCTCCAAGTCCTGGTTAGTAGTAATACTAAGAGCAACACGAATAGAAGACATTTTAACAACAGGAGAAAATATATCTTCAAAGTCAATACCTTTCTTTTGACTTTGAGCCTTTCACAACCAATCTAGCTTTGTACTTTGGTTGAGAA
>LVTN01000391.1:98960-119301 GCA_001649415.1 Musa itinerans
TTGTTCTTCTTAGGTTGCTTACATTGGTTCTTGTAATGTCCTTTCTCACCACAATTATAGCAAACAATATCTTTTCTTGATCTTGACTTGCTCCTACCCATGCGTGAATTGCTTCTAAACTTTGACCTTCCTCTATTCTCTGAGATAAGTGCTTGTGAATCATTCTGAGATGTTGTTGAATTATTTCTTCTCAACTCCTCATTCAACAAATTGCTTGTTACTTGACTCATGGTGACAACACCATCTAGCGCAGAATTACTGAGGGAAACCACCAGTGTTTCCTAGCTTTCTGGTAATGAATTGAGAAGTAACAATGTCTGTAACTCATCATCAAGAGGCATTTTCATAGAGGATAACTAGTTAGTAATACTCTGCATTTCATTCAAATGCTCAACAATAGAAGCACCCTCTCTATATTTTAGGTTTATAAGTTTTTTGATCAAAAAAACTTTGTTACCAGTTGTTTTTCTTTCATAGAGACCTTCTAATTTTTTCCAAAGAGAATATGCATAACTTTTAGTAGAAACGTAGTGAAAAACACTATCATCAAGCCATTATCGAATAAACCCAACTGTTTTTCGATCTAATCTCTTCCACTCATCATCTGTCATAGTTGTGGGTTTTGCACTATCCCCTTGCAAAGGTCGATACAAATCTTTGCAATACAAGAGATCTTCCATTCTTGGTTTCCATATCATCTAATTATTTCCATTTAAACTAATCATGCGAGAAACATTATTGGCCTCTATATTCTAATACAAAATTAAATCACTACAACCCTACTCTAATACTAGTTGATGGGACATAAAGAAAAATAACTTTTGTATATGAACAAATACTAGCAAGCTATAACATGCAGCGGAATTAAATGGAACCACAATTAAATAGAATACCAACATATACGTGGTTTTTATCCTTTACATTGAAGGGATTTTCCACGTATATCTTAGTGTTCTATTTGATTGTGGTTCTATTTAATTCCGCTGTATGTTATGGCCTGCTAATATTTGTTTGTATACAAAAGTTATTTCTCTTTATATCCCATCAGTTAGTACGAGACAAAGTACAAGAGATTATTAAGAAAATTCAAGTTATAAAAAAAAGGTTAAAGATTACTTAGTGTCATCATATGAGATATGTTGACAATAGAATATGAGATATTGAGCTTCAAGTAGGAGATTTTGTATTCTTGAAGGTCTCCCCTTGTAAGAGCATAGTAAGATTTGGAAAAAAAAAAAGAAAGTTAAACCCTAGATTTGTTGGACCTTTCGAGGTCATTGAGAGGATTGGTTCTGTTTATTACAGGATTGCCTTGCCATAGTTTTTATATCATATCCATGATATATTTTATATTTCAATGCTCAGAAAATATATATTATATCTCTCTCATATATTTAAGTATGAACCGATTATGATTGATAAAGACTTATCTTATATGGAAGAGCCCACTCAAATCATTGAAAAAAAAGAAAAGATCCTAAAAAATAGAATTATTCCTCTAGTTAAAGTGATTTGGAGGTATCATTTTATTAATAAAACTACTTTGGAGCTAGAGGGAAAAAAAATGAAGAAAGCTTATCCTCATCTTTTTATTGATGGGGGTATGATAAATTTAGAGAACTAAATTTTAGTTTTAAGAGGGGATAGTATAACATCCCTTATTTCTAAAAATATAAGGACCTATTTGTAATGTAAATATTTATTTTAAATTATTTATAAGGATCTAATTGTAAATTTGAGGATCTATTTGTAAAAGCGGTATAAATAATTATAAGGACTAAACTATAAATTATATAAAAATAAAAATAAAAAGGGTTTCTTCTGCCGCCTTTGCCTCATGCCATCACGCTGAAGGAATTAGAGGCAGCAGCTCTCAGTGGAGAAGAAGAAGAGGAAGAAGAAAAAGAAGGGGAAGGATTTGGGCTTAGGGTTTTGGCTTAATTTTTTATTTAGGATCAAAATTTTCTAAAGACAAGTGTTTTAACTTTTTTCTACAGTGATTTAAATCTTTGCTTTCATATTGATTATAGATTATTTGAAAGATTATAACCTTGCACCTTATACCTATCTTGTTTAGATATGAAACTATGAACTTGAATTTTTTTTTTGAGATTATGATATTTCCACCTTATTTTAGTCATAACGCTTTGCACCAAATTCTAATTTAGGCAAAGCTTAATTTATTTAAAAATAGACTCATATATCTATCTTTTCATAATTTTATTGAAAGATTCAAAATTCAATGACTACCGAAACTTCTATTTCAATTGACCTTATGAATTTTATAAAACAAAGACCAAATTTTTTGATATTTTATTATTAAATTACTTATAACTTTCTATTGGATACTTTAATTAATATAAAACTTAATTCATTGGAAACTAAACTTGTAGATATTTTTTTGCATACCCTACTCGAAAGATTTGAAATATAAATGGCTGCCAAAATTTTTTGACCTTTTTATACTAAATTACTTGACTCCCTATTTGAAACTCTAAATTTTACAAAACTTAATTCATCTGAAAGCAAATTGATATAGCTTTTAAATGACACGTTTCTTGAGTAAATTAGAGTATAATTAATTATTCAAATAATTTATACAATATGTCTCACAAGTTTTGTCAAAATAGAACTTTTAAAAAAATTTCCTATTTCTTATTCCATCTCTTTGAAATTAAATTTATATAAAATTCTTTCTTCAATTGAGCCTTATATGATTGCTTTAAACTCTCGTAGCCTTTATCCTTAATTCTTATTATATTGAAATATATTATATGAAAGTTTATGTTTGTATAATATTGTTTCATATAGGCACATATATGTTTTCGTTATTCGCTTGTGATTTCAATATGTGCCAATTTTATTACTCACAATGTCCTTTTGTACTCTGGTATTTATGAAATAATATAAACTATTGCTAAAAATAGGAAAGAGAGTTATGTTTAGAGCTCATGATGCTCTACTGGCCTCCTTTGACTTCATCCAAACGTAGGTAGATGGAGCTCCCAAATATGGGAGACTTATGTTTAATGGTCGTCTAGAAATGATAGACCATATTATGTTGTAATCTCCCTTCACCCTTTATATTTTTGATATAATACTTAAATTAGTGCTTATGAGTTTTTATGTGTACTTTAGATAAGAATGAAATAAATGTAACGTCAAATATGATATTTGAGCTTATGTTTCTTATTTGTTTTTTTGATATGCTCCGAAATATTTCATACGCCATTGATATACTCCAAAATATTTGATACATTATAATATATTTCATATGCTATTGATATACTCCGAAATATTCCTTACACCTTTAATATGCTCTAAAATTATTCTTTACTCGATTGTTATGAATAAAGTATGTTTCGAATGAACTAACATTTGTGATTCTGTATTTAATGAGATGTTATCCATGAATTATAATATCCCTGCCTCACATTTTGATACTAAGTTTATTTGAAAATATTCTCTCTCACATGGATACATTAGTCACTTGCTGAGCTTTGTTGCTTACCCTGTTACTATATAAAATTTGCAGGTAAGCTTATTGCTCACTTAAATGTTAGAATTGGGTTGAGATAGTGGAAGGCTAGAAGATTTTGGATAAAACTTTGTTGGTTGATATGTTATTGTTGTATAAGTATATTTTGTGTGTAATGAAATATTATCAACAAATTTGAACTGGCGGATCATGTAAAAGTTTTAAAAGACCTCTCACGTTTGAAGTTTTGGAATATTAAGTTTAGTATACGATGATATGAACTTGTGGTAAATGATTGATTTTATGATTGTATAGATTCTCACACTAGTGGATTTATAAGTGTTGTTAATGTTTTATTAAGTTGGCTTTGGATTTTCTAAATCATCAAGTGATGTGGTGTATGATTATAAACTGCACATGTTTTATAGATGTGAAAAATGTTTGAATGTTTTTTAGTGTCATCAAATATTACTTTGAATCATGAATTAGATTGTTGATAAATTATAATATTCTTGATTTAAGATAGGGTCATGCCTCTTGAATGTATTAATTTGGGGGGTGTGATAACCATGATGGAAGCCGCTACTATAAAAGCTCATTATGATTGAGCCCTAAAACCTGCTATGGTGGATAACGAAAACTCATCACGGCGAAAGTTGCTATGACGGAAGCTACTACGATAGAAGCCACTATAACAGAAGCTCGCTACGGTCAAGCCTTAAAACTCACCATGGCGGAGGAACAAAACCCGCCAATGCACACAAATGAAACCTACAATAGTGGACAAACAAAACCCTCTACGATGAATGTACAAAACCCACCATGGTGGACAGTGGAAACCTACTACAATTGACAAACAAGACCCACCATCACGGACAAACAAAACCCGTTATGATGGATGAACAAAACCCACCATTGTGGATAGACAAAACCTACCATGGCGGACAAACAAAACCTACTATGATGGATGAACAAAATCTGCCATGATGGACAAACAAAAGCCACTATGATAAATGAACAAAACCCGCCACGAGGACAAATGAAACTTGCTATGACGGGCGAACAAAACTTGCTACGATAGATGAATGAAACCTGTTGCGAACAAAACCCATGAATCCTATCCCATAGCTTATCGTTAGGACACATCTAATGAAACATGCCCGAAACACAAGAACCATGAAACCCAACCCCACAAAACGATTGAATGACGTGCCTCAAACCCCTTGCCAGAGTCCCAAAACATGTCATTTGGGGGGGCAAATGAAAGGGAAAATATTAATACCAATGTGACACTATCAATTTTCCTAATCAAAGACTACCACCTAGGCAATGACATGGTCAAAAGAGCACGCGCCCTTCCCTTGTAGCCATTGGCAGGAGTACGATCCACTGGCCTCTGCCCAACTCGATCTCCATAAAGGTCACATGAGTTTGCCGCATGACACATTAATCCATGATAGTAAGGCAAATCCCCTCTTTTCCCCTTCATTGGATCATTTGTCATTAGCAACTTGACACACCCCGCCAACCACAATTTTGGGAAGGCCCACATGCCCAACAGCAAAAGGCATTAATTCTAGGCGACATGGCCCAATTTCCCTTCTCTCTCTTTCCAAATGCCTACCACAAGGGGCTAATCCTACTAGTCCCAAAAAGGCCTCGGCCTTGACAAATGACATCCCCATTGTCGTCCTTCCCTAATATCACCCATAGAGAGATATGCTTGCCAACCGTCAACACTAGTGAACCTCGGGACGACATAAGGGGCACTCCAACCCGCCATTGGTCTCACACCATCGATAGCTCAAGTATAAAAGTCAGCCTCCTATGCTCAAAGGGGACAATTGGACTATTTCTCACTTCTTTACTAACTTAATCATCAAAGGGGTTGGGTCAGGAATATCCCCTCGATGTTGATCACTTGTGTAGGTACCTCGGTGAGACTAAGGCACATCTAAGGACAACACGGGATTTGCCTCGATGAATAAACAACATCTTAGGATCATGCCAACCAAGTATGCCCTCCCACTTAGATCGCCCTCACGTGACCCCCCATAGGGCTCTTGGACGAGCTTATATCTTCGGGACCAAACTAAACCATGTCAACTTCCAGGTCAACGACATCAAAGTAATAACATATGTATATCAATTCCCTTACTCTCATTTAGGACATGGGAGTAAACGAGTGGTTATTATTTCTCCACTTTAGAGCATAACATATCAAAAATCAAATTTATATACGAGATTTATCCTCATTTAGTAGGAAATTTATCTTTATTTAGTGGTAAGATAGAAAAAATAATAATATTATGTGTAAACAATTAGATATCGCTTTAATAACTGAAAAGATAATAAAAAATTATTTAAAATGATATGAGCATATGCTTAAAAGATATCCGAATATAATAGTCAGAAAATGTAAGATGATTAATGATATGAGGAGAGGTAAAGGAAGATCTAATACTTTAATATAAACTATAAATACAATACTTTTAATTTAACTAAATATATGACTTTTTATAGATTTTAACAGCAATAAAAGATGTATGTATCCAACTCTAAATAATTAGGGCCCGTGGCTTTGTTGTTGTTGTTGTAGTGATTGGATGTCATCTTGGTAATGGATTAAACTCTAACATCATACACATGAGACCCAACCCAATAAGGATACCAAATATACTATGGAGAAAATAAGGCTTTAATTTTTCATAGATCAATAATTAAAAAAAATATTTAAAAAGCAAAAGATTTACATGATTAATGACCCTTTTATTTACATCTATATCACCAAAATCTTAAAATATATAATATATTTATAATAATAAATCTTAATTCAGCTATGGACTCTTTTCATATTTGAATTTCTAACCCTCTAAACAGTGACCTATCCAAATAGTTAAGATTTACATGATTAATGACCCTTTTATTTACATCTATATCACCAAAATCTTAAAATATATAATATATTTATAATAATAAATCTTAATTCAGCTATGGACTCTTTTCATATTTGAATTTCTAACCCTCTAAACAGTGACCTATCCAAATAGTTTGAATCTAATTAGACATCTTAAAAAACTTATGAATTTTAAAAATATGAGACCACACGAATAAGCCTCAATAGATGCATACTAACGCGATGACTCTATACCATGATGCGCATTTATTCATAAATAATATAAAGAGCCTAAATCACTAATTAAAATACTTTGAATCTAAATTTATAACTATCACTCTTCTCCTCCCTATAAACAAAATTGATTGTGTCGTCAGCCAGAGAAGAACAGGAGGTCTCATTTGTGTTCCATCCAGTAACAGTTTCAGACTGTTGATCATGTTGAACAGTACAAATTAAGGACCGGCTTGGATTCAATAACAGAGCCAAACCAACCAGTCAACACTCTTTTCATTAACTTCATCTTCTTTTTTCTTCCCCTGTTGAAAAGTAGTGTGCTTATAGCTTGCAATGTCTCGCTGTGAGTTGGTATGGGTACAAATCTTAATGGGCAGTAACTATAGATTGCGTGTGACCATACAACCAGACATCAACTTCCTTAAAAGCCAGTGCCGCTCACATACAAAATTGTCTGCAAGCTTAACGATTGATCAGAGCACATGGATGCATCTCTCCAAACCGAGACAAGATTTAGGGTGTGTTCATGATGATGATGATGATGAAGGTGAGCTCCGGCTGCTCGATGTAGCGGGAGTCACACATGGTCGGGGCCAACAGATAAAAGGAAAGGAAGGAAGGATGTGTTCCCTTGGTTGGTATCATCGGACCTGACAGGCAACTGTAACTTTACACCCGTGATCACTGAGAAGCGATGCTTCCTCGATTCATCATCCCCGTACGCAATCCACCTCGTCTTTTCATGTGCGAAAGGTAAAGCTCAGGTGTCATCATCTGCTGTGAGACGCAATGCTCGACCCTTACCGATACTTGGGGTCCTCGGGACTGGTAATTTTCAGGGGTGACGGCGGCGGGCCCGGCCGTCGGGTCAGTGAGAGATGACATCGGTCATGAGGGGCCTGCAAGGGTGAGTCAGCCAGGTGGGACGGGGCAGCGTCGCGCCTTCGGAAGCTTGGCAACTACTCGTCAGCTCCGGCTTCCCCAGGATGCCTCCCTCACCTGCCGTTCTCGAGCTTACTCGTCCGCGGCCTGTGCCTCGCGGCTTACTGCTTTATAACATCCACCACCTTTCCTTCTTCGTTCACGGCCGCCTTTCGCTCTGTTCCTGGCCCCAACTACCGCTTCTTCTTCCTTGCCCAAACTTGCCGTGGGCATTTAAGCAAGCGGGTGGCGGGAGTTGGACCTGCGGGCTCCTACCATGGACAGCCGTCGAAAGAGGCAGCGCAGGACGTCGAAGCGGTGCGTGTCAGAAGGTGAGTTCGCCTGCCGTCGGCAGCTTCATTTGTAGGAGGGTAATCCCACCGAGTGCATGCTCATGTTTGATCGCAGAGGTCAGCAGCGTGGCGTGGGAGTTCATCGACATGACGGAGCAAGAAGAAGATCTCATCACCAGAATGTACAGGCTCGTGGGTGACAGGTGAGCCCCCTGCTTCGACCCGTGGGACTGCACTGCAGCTCTGTTACTACGCTCTTAGCTTTCTGTACACCCCAAAAATCCCATGGAAATCATGAGAAACCGATGAATAAGAATGTTCCCTGTGGGGAAGCCAACGTAACACAATCCAAACATGGTAGCCGCCTGTTTAGATGGCTTGTTCTGACCACCGATACAAGATGACGAGGTGTGGGCCTTTGCAGGTGGGATCTGATCGCAGGGCGCATTCCCGGGCGCAAACCAGAGGAGATAGAGAGGTTTTGGATAATGAGGCATGGCGAGGGCTTCGCTGCCAAGAGACATGGGAGATACAGCTGACAGGGACGACCGTACTCCATTCTTTTCTTTGGTGCTCCTTCCTTTTCCTTGATCATAGGACCTGTTTGATGAGTTGTGTGTGTTCATGTTTGTGCACCTGAGCTGCTTCAAGTGTGTGGGGTGAAGGTCTTCTGGGGTTCATCCATCTGTTGTACACATTTTGTATCCATCCACAAGAACTAATGAATTGGTATTCATATAATGGTGTCAGTTTATTGTCAGAAAGAGGACGGCAGAAGGAAGAGGACAGAGTAAGCAGTCGCAGAATCTATAGAACAGATAGGTGTAGCTTTACAGGATACTAGTTTTCTGTGCAACTCTGAACGGCTAGTCCAAAAGCAGCTGCTGTTCAAACAACAACCAGTATATTTCTCCTAGTATTTTAGAGAGAGAGAGAGAGAGAGAGAGAGAGAGAACGATAAATCCACATTTCTCTCTCTCTCCCTAATATAAAATAAGGAGAGAAGATGAGGGAGAATGCTAGAAATAGAGACAAATCCTCCTCCTCCTCCTCCTCTCTCTCTCTCCCTCTCTCTCCCTAATAGTGTTGTAGGGGGTTTTGCTGCTTGTTGGTTCCCTAAAGCTGGAAATATTGTCTGAAATTTTATATTTAAACATAGATGATTTTTTTTTGCAAAATTTCTTAAATGGTGGATGAATTGGTGGAACTAAGTATTTAATATTTTTATAAAAGTGATATATATTAAATATCTATTAAATTAAAAATAAATAAATAATATAAAAACATTTTATAATAAGAATAAATAATAACTTTTAATCGTTTAAACTTAAAAATGATCAAATTTGTTAGAATTTATATATTATGAATAAGAGGGAAAAGAAAATAAAGAGTAGAATAATCATTATATATATATATTTTTTTTTTCACTCGGATCAACCATTTGTAATCATAATTTTATCAAAAAAAATATATGAGCATCTAAAATATTTTGAGGAATAAAATATACTTTCTATAAAAATCTAAGGGACAAATATGCTGATTGACAGGTGAACATATACGAACAAAACATAAAATGTTTTGTGCTTTTCTCAGTACACTTTCAATCAATCTTTGGGGAAAAAAAAAAGGTGGTGCACTGAATCAGGCCAAAAAGAAAAATAGAAAACCATGTTTTGTCTTGATTCACTTCAATGGAGCCACGGGAATTGGGATGGGTGAAGGTGGAGCACCAAAATGTTTGAGCATGAACTCAATCATCTGATGTGATGTGACGGAGTCAAGTGTGTCGATAGGGCTGCATCTTCCCCATGTTCTCGATCTGATTTAATTATTAAGTTGAATCTTATCTATAACTTTTTTTTTTCTTAGAATTTCATGCGACATATTTTATAATATTATTATATAAATTATCTAATTATTCATAAAGAATGTTGTGATATTAATTCTCATAAACCAAAATTTTTTTACTAAGCTGTGTTGTTCCCTTATCACATAACTATTTGTAAAGAATAATTCTTCCTATAATTTCGAACATATTAGTAAGAATCTACACATGCAAAAGGAAAATAAATTTGTGATGATAACAAATATAGAGAAAAAAAAAAAGGAGAATATCTTGTCGACACAATCATATTTATTTTACGCTAGAATTCATACAAAAAAAAATGATTATGTATATATTTGATAAATCTATTATTGTATAACTACTATAATATGCATGGTTTAAGAATATACTAGAATTCATACAATGATACTGAGTTAATACAAGTAAATTAGAATACAAACACCAAATTATTAAGATAAAACAAGACAACTTCTTGATCGTTATACAAAATCTATCGTCTAACTCTAAAAGTGTTTAGAAGATATTCAAATATGAGATAGAAATCGAAAGACGACTAAAAGATTAATTTTATATTGATATCAATTGACAAAAAAGAGCATAAAGATTTAAGATTTTAGATTAAATTGGTACTCAAATTGATATATATATATATATATATATATATATATATAATTGATACAAACTCATTGATTTTTAATGATAATTTATTTTTTATTATATTATTATATAATAAGTCTAATTATATATTTTTCTTAGATCTGAAATAATTTTATCATATATTCTCTCACAAAGGAGAACTTTTGAAACCCCACAAAGGCTTCTGATTTTGGCTCTTTTATGAGAGGATCACATGATATTATTCCTTTCTCACATCTATACTTATAGGCTTTAGATTAAAAAAACAAAAAAAAAGGAAAAGGCATCACTTACATCATGTGATGGGGGCAATAGAATATTTCCCCCCACTCAGTGGGGCGCCGCTACTTTTTCTTCTTACCGATTAGTGGTAGAACTTTTAAGTTGGCCACCTAATTATTCATGGTGTATGATATTTTTCTTTGAAGTATGAATAAACGTTTCAGAAATCTTAGAAAAAAAAGTTAAAGAACTTTAAATAAAGTAATTAATTAAAAATAAAATTAATAAATTTATTTAATATCCTACTCTAATCTTAGTTTCACTCATAGCTTATTTATTAAAATATAATATCAACATAATAAAAAAATAAATAATTTAAAAATAAAATATATTAATTTATCAAATAAAATGAAAGAGTTCTCCTAATACATAATGATTTTAACACGTTCATATAATTATAATATCTAACTAAAAAAAAATATACCCACATAATATGTCCAAAAGTTATACACACAATAGTATGGGCTTACATGTGTTCACCGTTAAATACCATATTTTGATAATAAAATTAATTAATAAGTTTATAAGACTAATATATTTTTGAGATAAGTAACATAGGAAATATTCGATCACAGACTTGAACTACCAAAGCGCCAATTATTGAGTAGGAGAGTCGGATGTTACGTCGAAAAATTATCATATCGAAAATTAGATGTTGAGCTAAAGAATTGGTCGATGTGCTAAAGATCGGGCTTCGTGTTATGAGTCGGGCGATATGTTAGGACTCTTTTATTTTATGAGCTTTTGAATAATGTTTATTGAGTTTGTTTAGTTCAATTAGAGTCGAGTAGAGACTTACTTAATATTTATTTATTAAGAGTCTAAGTCCTGATGGACTCTAGGTGGAACTATATAAATAGTGTTGTAATAATTTCTTTTCAGAATCAATCAATCAAATGTTATTTCAATCTATGGACAAACCCTAGGAGGCTGATCCCCTCGAAGTGATTATCTCATTTTCTCTTCTTTCTTTTACGATATGACCTTAGGGTCTTATCATTATCAATCAATCAATAAAATGTTATTCCAATCTATGGACAAACCCTAGGAGGCCGATCCCCTCGAAGTGATTATCTCCTTTTCTCTTCTTTCTTTTACGATAAGACCTTAGGGTCTTATCATTATCAATCAATCAATCAAATGTTATTCTAATCTATGGACAAACCTTAGGAGATCGATCCCCTCGAAGTGATCAAGGAGGTCGATCCCCTCGAAGTGATCAAGGAGGCTAATCCCCTCAAAGTGATCATCCTCGTTTATCTTCCTTCTTTTACGATAAGACCTTATGGTCTTATCATTTGGTATAAGAGTATTTTATGATAAGACTTTAGGATCTTATCATTTGGTATCATAATAATGATCCTTGGCGTTCTCATTGTTATCGCTGCAGTTATCATGTCAAAAAAAAATATATGCAAAGAGAAGGCCGACAACCACCCACGTAATCGAGAACCCCTGCTTCCCCTGCTCCGGCCACCGACCACCACCGCCACCGCTGCAAGGTGACTCGACCACTACCTCTACTTCCTAATCGCTTGACCACTGCTGTTGCTGCCCCGACGGCCACCGAGAAGGGTCCCTTGCTTCCCTTCTCCCCCACTGCTGCCCCTGCTCCTCGGTAGGCCTTTCCCCTACCGCGACCCTCGCTGCCTCCTTCCCATCGCCGCCGCTGCTTCCCGGCCACTTCAACGCCACCCCCCTCGAGCCACCACCGCTGCCAGCCACTGTGCGACGACCGCCACTCGCGTCCTAGCCACCAGTCCCTCTTGCTTTGCATCCACAGTGACAGAAACAAGGCAATTCACCGGTTGCCCTTATTACCACCCGTGACACCGTCGACTCCTCCTTCACCCCGCCGTTGCTTCCCGACTGCTCAACCCCTACCGCCATCCCTGCTTCCCGACAACCTGCACCCCTGCTTCCCTTCTTACCCGCTATAGCTGCAAGGCAATTCCTCCATCGCCACCGCTGCTTCCCGACCACTCGATCACCACCGCCCACCTCCCAACTGCAACCCTATCACTGTGAAAATCGGAGGAACTTTGAAGCATCAATCTGTCACTATTTTGATTGGTACGGGTAGCATTAATAATTTTATGGACAGGAAAGTTACAGCCCGATTAGCTTACCACATTGAAGGCTGTGACTGATTCGAAGTAAAGATCGCTGATGGATGAATTTTAACTTATGATAGCAAATGTTCAAAGATAAAATTGATTATACAAGGCTAGGAGTTTCTTGCAATGATTACTACACAGAAAGATAGACATATTGCTTACACACCCCCCTCGAGCCACCACCGCTGCCAGCCACTGTGCGACGACCGCCACTCGCGTCCTAGCCACCAGTCCCTCTTGCTTTGCATCCACAGTGACAGAAACAAGGCAATTCACCGGTTGCCCTTATTACCACCCGTGACACCGTCGACTCCTCCTTCACCCCGCCGTTGCTTCCCGACTGCTCAACCCCTACCGCCATCCCTGCTTCCCGACAACCTGCACCCCTGCTTCCCTTCTTACCCGCTATAGCTGCAAGGCAATTCCTCCATCGCCACCGCTGCTTCCCGACCACTCGATCACCACCGCCCACCTCCCAACTGCAACCCTATCACTGTGAAAATCGGAGGAACTTTGAAGCATCAATCTGTCACTATTTTGATTGGTACGGGTAGCATTAATAATTTTATGGACAGGAAAGTTACAGCCCGATTAGCTTACCACATTGAAGGCTGTGACTGATTCGAAGTAAAGATCGCTGATGGATGAATTTTAACTTATGATAGCAAATGTTCAAAGATAAAATTGATTATACAAGGCTAGGAGTTTCTTGCAATGATTACTACACAGAAAGATAGACATATTGCTTACACTATCAAAAAGTGGAGACCATACTTGATAAATGAGTTGTGATGCATTACAGATAGCCTATGACTAAAGTGCTGGAAGAGAAGCTCCCCGAGTTTAATGCTGCTTAGCCTTGAGGACAAGGTTGATTTGAAGAGGGAGGAATTGTTATGACCATTTTCTTTTATAAGCTTTTGAATAATGTTTATTAAGTCTATTTAGTTCAGTTAGAGTCGGATAAAGGCTTATTTAATATTTATTTATTATTAAGAGTCCATGTCCTAGTGGACTCTAGGTAGAACTATATAAATAGTATTGTAATAATTTCTTTTCAGAATCAATCAATCAATCAAATGTTATTTCAATATGCGGACAAACCCTAGGAGGCCGATCCCCTCGAAGTGATTATCTCATTTTCTCTTCTTTCTTTTACGATAAGACCTTAGGGTCTTATCATTATCAATCAATCAATGAAATGTTATTTCAATCTGTGGACAAATCCTAGGAGGTCGATCCCCTCGAAGTGATCAAGAAGGTCGATCCCCTCGAAGTGATCAAGGAGGCCGATCCCCTCGAAGTGATCATCCCCGTTTATCTTCCTTCTTTTACGATAAGACCTTAGGGTCTTATCAGCATCGTGTCGGAAGAATCAGATATTACATCAAAAGATTGGATATTGTGAAAAAGTTGACAAGTTGGTAAAACGAGCGATATACCAAAGAAAAAAGCAATATACCAGAGGTTCAGACAAAGTACAAGAAGATCAGATGATATGTCGAAAGAGCATAGAATATACCAAAAGCTTTATAAATATGTCAAATATACGATTAAGATCATTTTGGATTAATTTGAGTTATTATTAGGTCAAAACAATGCCAACTTGTCAAGAAAGTCATTAGGCTTAAAGTTGAGCTAAATTGGACCTGTTAGAAGGTCAAACCGGTGGCTTAAAGTAGGCCCAGCAATGGTATCACTAGGCTTATATCATAGATAAAGTTACAAACATGATATTTGATGTAATATTCACGTATGTCCATGTCTTTCAGTTTATGTCCATACTTTGTACAATATGTATAAAACTTATAATAGGCTTGGTAGCCCTAGTTTAGTTAGCTTTTATGATCGTTTCAGGCTTTGTACAGATTGTGTGTAGTTATCATATAGAGGCAAAACTACCTAAAAACAAACCATCCTGGTAGCCATTTTGGGGGCTCCTGGTGTATGCTAGTCATAGATACCCTGCAAGTCAATCACATGAGTGATGGCATATGTGACATGGCACATAATCTTTTTGCTTATTATTATTATGATATTTTTTCACTTTATATTGCTTATTGCATAAATATATTGTGATGTCCATGGATCTGTACAATGAGAGTCAGATCGTATTGAGATCACGATAATGAGACCGATTCACCTTTAAACATAGACCTTAAATAATTACAGTCATAGGTTACTCAAGGGGGACATCAAGATAACCAAACAGACTGGTGTACTATATACCCGTCCATATGATGGAAGTGGCTGGTCTCATAGCTGCTCGTGTGGGGACACTAGAGATACACTACAGGTGCTCATTAGAGAATGAGTTCATTGATTAATCCGCTCAAAGAATATTGGATGGTTGATGATACCTCATTGTCAAATAGTGATTCTGTCATCCCAATGGTGTACCTAGTTCTTAGACTTAAGACACCAAGGATGTCCTGTATGAGCACTCCACTCTTTGATACTGGACTTATCGATTTAGAAGTTCCAAATCTAGCACAACCAGTCATCGTGAGTGGTAGCTAACCTTACGAGGGCTATTGAGTGTTGATAGAGGATCATCCACTCTTAGTATCATGAGAAGAATATCCCATGTGTTCTTGCTAAAATAAATCCTTGGCCAAGGTCATTCGGATTAAGAGAAAAAAAGTTCTCTAGGAGAATCTTATTAGAGCAAGACTCGAGGAGAAACCATATGAGCTTGACATCACCATGTCTGGTATACGATCTCTGAGATATTATATGGATGAGGGATTATAAGTACACAGTAACTAAGGACAAATAGGTACAATGGATTAGATTCTCCTATATCGTTTAGGGATTACGACGTAGTGGCCTAATACGTCCACAATCGATAAATCGAGTGAATTATTATGGAGATAATAATTTACTAAGCCAGAAGGAGTTCTAAAAGAAATGACTCATGACAAACTCGATATTGGAGCTAAAGAATCACACATATATGGTAGGTGTTACGACGAGTAGATGTTTGGATATGAGATATCTATTGGAGCCCCTATCTTATTGGATATTCAATAAGCCTTTGAACTATTAGATTCTATAGATGAGATCCAATAATAGCCAATGAGAGATTATTGGATAGAGATCTAATAATCTAAGTGGTTGGATAGTTGGATGAAGATCCAATACCCAATATAGTATGATTTATTATAGTTAAGTTATCAGGAGACCTCTATAAATAGAATGGAACTAAAGACTTATAGGCTAGAGGCTTTCTTGGTTGTCACCTCCTATTCTCCTCTCCCCTTCTCCTCCTCCAATAGGAGGTGTGGAGATTTATGCAATGATTTGATGAGCATGTTCATAGCCTCTATCGTGTGAATCACCGCTAGAGAGGAGGATGCTTGTCCTCCTTCATCATCTCCAACAGAATTTAGAGATATACGATCTCCCTAGGTAACACAACTATCTCACACATGTTTTTTAGTTTTTATAGGTTTTTGTGCATCAATCTACATACGACGATGAATACCTTTTAGAAAATCTAAGATTTTTTTTATATTCTTCCACTGCGCATATGATGTCGCTTCTAGATTTCCTAAATGTACTTTAGCAAGTACACATAGTCCAAGTTAATTCCACAAAGTCCAAAATGAAATGGAGATGTTACTAAGAGGTGACATGGTGCTATGGATTGTGGTCGAACAGTTTAAGATAATGTGACACATATGGGACAAGTCCCACAAGGGACTTGATTATGCAGAAATATGATCGAAAATTATTGGGAGCTTCATTTCAGTAAATAATACGATAGCAATACGGGCTATAGATTCAAGTGAAGCATAGATATCATAAATCATATCACTAAGTGAAGATAATATATATATATATATATATATATATATAATTTATATTTTTATTAGCATACTAATTGTAATTTTATGTGTGAAACTTGGGTGCTATAATTTAAGTAATTGACTTAGGCAAAAATATAATATTTTTTTATTATCCCTTTATCTATGAACTAAAAGTGAATATTAATTTTTGGTTATTCTACTATTTATTTTTTTAAAAATAATAGTTGGCTCAAGGAAGGACATATTCTCCATTATTCTAAAGCTTATTACTTATGGTTTGTGATTGATTTGGACGACTAAAGATGATGTTATGTTTAAAGTGGTTGACATCTATTTTGTGATTCGAGAAGCATACTATCTTAAAATTTGTTTTTTAGAAAAAGAATTTTTTATTAGAACTAAAATGGTTGAATTTTCAGGAAAAATCTCTTATTTTAGATTTGTTTTAGGAGGTACCCTCCTTTTTTATATTTTTCAAAGGAGATTACTGTTTACAAATCTTTTTACTACTTATAATCATATTTCTTTTTATTTAAATATCCTCATCTTTTTCTCCATCTTCTATTTTTTCTTCTCCCTCTTTTTCTTCTTATTCTCCTTCTCCTTATTCTCCTTCTCCTTCTCGTCTTCTTCTTCTTTTTCTTTCTCATCAAGGGATAATAGTGTTGAGGGAGTGACAAGTAGGGTTAGATAGTGTTGAGTAGCATTCACAACGAATGGCATTAACGATGAGTGATATTTGCAACGAGCGACAACACCGACTTGCTTATTGTTAATGCCTCCTATTACACCTACATTGAGTGTCAGTGGATCATCATATAGGTATCCTCCTCCTATTACACCTGTAACGAGTGTCAATGGATCATCACGTAGATATCAACGACATAGGAAATAAGCAAAGAGACATTGGAAAGAATGACAAGTGGTATTTGTAATGAGCAAGTTGGCAATGATAACTTCCACAACAAGTATGAAATAAGAAATTATAAAGAAAAAAAGATAAAATTGATAATACCAAAATGGTAAATAGTAAAATAATATTTTATTTTATTATTTTAAAAATTATTAATAAGGGATTATCAATATTAAAAAAAAAGATGTGAATAATATTAAAAATTATTAATAAGGGATTAACAGTACTCCCTTTTGGTGGATCCATCCAAAGAGTGAATCAGTTTATCAATTTTGTACTGCTTCATATGATAAACTGATTCAATTCCTTAGTTATAATATTTTAAAATAAGTTTATAATTTTAAAAAATTATTATAAATATTTAAAAATATTGTAACTATATCAAAAGTTCTTTTTTTTATCTTAAGTCAATTTATTTTGGTTATAATAGTTTTTAAATAGATTTACATGAGGATTTTTGGGTGAAATTTTGTTCTGTATTATGTTGAGAGTATTCTGAAAATTATAAAAAAGGTGAGGATATTCCAAAAAAAAACAGTCTTCTATGCAAAATCGTCTCAAATAAAAATATCAAGAAAAGACTTTTCCTTTTCAATATTCCATTCTGAATTCATGTGTTTAAACCATTCACCAACGAAGTTGACACGTATCACGTAAAAGCCTCTACGCAGCCCCCTATGCAGACGGCCACGTTTCGATCCACCCGCCGCCCTCTCTCCCTCTCTCTCTCTCTCTCCAGTCTCCCTCCGTTCCTCCGTCGGAAGAGATAAGGCAACCTCGGTGGGATACTCGCTCGCGTTTCCGCCATGGTGAAGCTCGCGTCCGCTCGGGAGAGCCGCACCTACGGCCACCTCGCCGCCCGCAATCGTTTGGAGTACATCAACGCCGGATTGTACCTCCTGGCCCCCGTACTCCTCGTCGGCGGCTTCGCGGCCCAGCTCTCCGCCGCCCCAGCCTTCGCCAAGTCCGGCCTCGCCCTCGCCCTCGTCCTCGTCGTCAACGCTCATGACCTCGTCGCGCACTTGGCCGGCGTCGACTACTGCCTCTCCCTGGTGGAGTTCGACGTGCAGCTGGCCCTGGTTGAGTTCTCCGTACCGCTGGCGCACATTGTCGGCACCATCTTGAACTTCATCGGCATACTGTTCGTTTTGATCCAGGTTGGTAGATCATAATTAGAAGAAGAAAAAGAAGAAGCTGATGATGATGGCTTTATTTTTCTTTCAATTTCAATTTTTGTTTTTCCTGTATTTTATCTTTTGGGTATCCAATTTCATGTGCATAACGAGTGTGGCTTCGGCGGAGTGTAGATGGAGAAACGCTACAGTCCGAGGCTGGAACGCCATGCGGTCAACACGCTGATAGCGGGGCCAATCTTTTGGGTCATCGGTTCCATCCACAACATCTGCCAAGTCTACGAGACAGCAAATGGGCATGTCCAGATACTACAGAAGTGTGTGCTGGTTCCCCTGCTCATGGGAAGCTTGCTCTTCTTGGTCTCCGGAATCCTCAATAACCAAGATACCTTCGGGTCAATCCACACAACTTCCAAGATCATGGTAAGTAGTAGCAGATTAATTCCATTCCAACTCATCGATCTCATGTCTTCTCTTCGATTTGTGTGGGTAAAACATGATTGCAGGGGAAGAGTCGGGTTTGGTTGTGCCTGTCGGGGAGTTGTATGTTCTTTGTGGGGGGATTGCTGAACGTGGTGAAAGTGTCCAAGATGCAGCGGAGGGATGGGGTGAGGCTTGAGAAGCTGCGAGGCAGAGCGCACGAGAGCTCGGCCAGAAGAACGGAGGGTCAGCTTCCACTGATCCTGGAGAGCAGCAGAAGGAAGAAAGCAGAGGAGGTTACGCCGGTAGTACGAATCCCTGCATCAACTCCGACACGTTACAAGGCGATGCCCTAATCGGAAGCCAAGCTTGAAACACCGTTTGAATTGGATCGATTAGCCTTTGGATGTGATCGAGGAATGTTGTGGATTCATTTATGAGTCGATGGTTGTCCAGTTTGTCTGTTTTGTTGGGATATAAAGTGAAATAATCTTTGTATATGAACAAATACTAGTAAGTCAAGCACACAGCGAAATTAAATAAAATCACAATCAAATAGAACATCAAGATATACGTGAAAAATCCTTTGAATGTGAAGGATAAAAATCACGGGATAAATTATAGATAATCTACTATGAGAATAATGAATATACAAATCTTAATCTTTTGTCTTAAACCCTAGTAACAATGACAAGAGAATAACTGGGATGTAAGGATCATGTCACTGCCCACAAAATCTAAATCTCTCCAAGTAATCACAGCAAGAGTCTAGAACACTGTTAAATGATTGAGAACAATCTCTCTGCGTTGTCCTTATCTTCTTCCCTTTCTTTCTTTTGTTTTCCTGTCCTTTTCTTCTCCTCTTTGCTGCTGCAAGGATGTCTAGTTGCTGTCCTTTTACAGCATTTTTCTGTCTCTAAAACGTAGCCACCCACACCCTCCTAATAAGATTAGGGTTAGGTTAAGAGGGGGTGTGGGTTGTGGGCTGATAAAGCCCACATTGGGCTGAACATGGGCTGTCAGCCCAACAACCTCCCCCTTCAGCCCATAAGAGAGGCTGTCTCATGACTCCTCAATGTAAAGTCATACCGACCAGCTGTCGGCATATCTCATGTCTTTCTTTTGGTAAGGTCTTCGTCAACATGTCTGCTCCGTTGTCATCTGTATGAATTTTCTGAAACTGCAACTGCTTCTCTTCAAATACATTTCGAATCCAGTGGTATTTGACATCTATATGCTTTGACTTGGAATGAAACATTAGGTTCTTACACAAATGGATGGCACTCTGGCTATCACAATGCACCACATAATTTTCCTGTTTCAGCCCCAATTCTTGTAAGAATTCTTTCATCCATAA
>LVTN01000391.1:126039-185103 GCA_001649415.1 Musa itinerans
TTAGGACCCTAACTAGGAGAGTCCTAATTGAGAGGGGCATTCATGTAAAACCTACCTAAGCCAACCCCTATTAAAGAAGTAAAAAGGACGGCTAGGGTTAGGAGGTTGTTTCTTAGAGAAGAATTAGGAGTTGTAAAGGAATAGGAGTCTTGAGTATGAGTCATATTAGGAGTTGGTTAGAAGTAAGAGTCTTGAGAAGGAGTCCTATTAGAAGTTGGTTAGAAGTAAGAGTCTTGAGTAGGAGTCCTATTAGGAGTTAGGGTTTAGAAGCCCTATAAATAGCATGTATTTCTCCACTTTTGATAAGCAATAGATGAATCTTTTCTACAGCCTTTGAGCAGCAACTTGGAGGGAGGAACCCCTATAGAGTTCCAAGGAAGCTGATCCCCTAAAGAGATCAACCCCAAGTTTAGAATCTGCAAGAATTCTAACACAATTCTTACGATCACATCTGAATGCATAGAAAATGGTTTATAGATGCAGCAATCAATCGTCATACACAGAAGCTATAACTTGCAGTATATGCAGCTGGGGTAACATGGTGTGGAGACTCCAAGTGGTCTTATTAGCTCTCAGACCCAAATGAAGAGAGAAGATGATATAAAGACTATTCCTAGTAATCTGTGCAGCGATCTCTCTCGGTCTCCCTCTCTCGTTGCGCATCAGCGATATCCCCCGGTGGGGATGACATGATCTGAGCACGAACCGATATTATTGATCCGCATTCCGTATCTAGCATCCATCAATCCTCAGGGATGCTCTCCAGCATCGGTCTCCACGCATCACTGCTCGATCCTTGTTGTCCGGCCTCTGTTCTTCTTTGCAGCTCGCTCACGATCTTGGCCACCATCTCCTCCTCGCCGCGGACGTACATGGCCAGCAACTGAGCTGCCTCCTTCTTGCTCACCAACACCTTCAGCCTCATGGCTCCCTTCTTCTCACGATCGTCTTCCTGCTTCCCTGGTGAGTTCTTCGGCTTCTTCGACGTACGAATCCAGCGTCTTGGCGAGCATAAAACAGGGAGCTTTCGTCTGCCGGTCTCGGAAGCCATGGTACTCTCAGCTTCCTGAACCAAGCAGCCAAAGAACTTCCCCATGGGGATACAAGGAAAGAGAGAGAGAGATGGCGAGCGAGCATAAAAGTATAGGAAGCGAAACATAAGAGGCAATTTATACACAGCATTTACTTCACTATTCATTGAATATGATCGAATGAGATGTGTGGTTTGACGGTCAACAAGAAGAGCACACGAGGCAGCCCGCCAAGGATGAAGTTTGAATGGCTCAAATGTTGTTGCAATCCATGCATCTACTTGTGACCTTCAAGTAAAGGAAGACTCGCAGCTAAGTTTCCATAGCTCGACAACGTGAAGTTGCAGCAGTCCTCTCCAACTCATATGCTAGTTTCGAGATTCCAAATCGTTCCCAAGGAAAAGAAGATACAAGGAGTCAATTCTTTAGACTTTGATATCATATGCTGCTTTGACATATATATATATATATATATGTATGCATTTGGTTTATGTTGGAAGAGGTGGGAATGAATAGCAAGTACATGTATAATAATATTTTCTATTGCTTTGACTATTTCATGGCACACCGGAGGAGAGTTTAGGTTGGATTTCTCATGTCATTGGCATCGAACATCTCTAGGAATCAAATAGTCTAAAGCACACATGCAAAGACTTGGCAAGCCACAAAGAAATCTGCGTTTGCTTGCTTGCGTACGGAGTAAAGTACTCCTCCCATTTCTTAGCTGACCATCTTACATGACGGTCTACCAATGACAGCTTCACAAAGCACGCTTTCATACGAAGAAGAAGAAGAAGAAGAAGACGAAAACTGTCTTGTCTGCCGTGGCGTACACAGTTGGCAAGGAAGGAATCATCATGTTGCAGAGGGTTTACGGCGTTTGCTTGTTCCGGCATCACGACAAACACATGAGAGCAACGTGATGGGATCGTGAATCGGACGGCTGCCAAGGAGTTGCGTCGTTGATCACGTGATTCGTGATCGAATCGTGTTAAAATCGATTCGACCTCGTCGACGTGCCCGTGATCGAGTGCGATCCTTGCACGCTTCTTAACATGTGACTTGGGGATCCCCATTGCGACTCACGTGCCAAGGTTTGCGATCGCATCGAATCGGGTCGAAATCGATTCGATTCGAAGTCAACTCGACCACGTGATTATTTTTAATGGCACGCTTCTTCCCCTTGCACCCGATCGATAATGGCTTCAGCGCAAGAACTCAGACGAGTGGTTTCTGAAGAGGATGAGCAAGATATGATTAAGAGTGCATGTCGCCGGAGGAGATCGTTCGGTACCGCGCCGTCGCCCAGCAGAACTCTGTAGAGTCCATCAGGGCCGCCGAGGAGCGGTACGAGAAGGCCAAGCAAGCCGGCGCCGGGGTCCTCCACGGGACCAGAGACACCGTCGTCCATGGCCTCGGTGCTGCGGGGCTCTACGCCGCCGCTATGGGGCACCGAGGCCAAGGACAGGGCTGCTCATGGGGCTCGTGCTGCCGCTGAGTACACCACCGAGAAGGGGTCCCTGGCCAAGGATTACGCGGCTCACAAGGCCGCGCAGCAGGCTTCTTTGGTGAAGGATACGACCGTCGAAAAGAGCCGTCGGGGGCTCGAGGTCGCAAAGGATGCCGCCGTGAGTGCAGGCGAGTCCGCCATGGACTACGCAGAGTAGGCCGCGTTGAAGGCCAAGGATGTCGCTGTGAGTACCGGCGAGACCGCGAGGGAGGCAGCGACGAAGACGAAGGACGCCACGGCGAGTGCGGGCGACACAGCCATGGACTACGCGAAGCATGCTGCAGAGAAGGCAAAAGATGTGACCGTAAGCACCGGCAAGAGTGCCGCCGAGTACGCGCAGCAAGCAGCAGTGAAGACGACGGAGTACGGTGGTGAGAAGGTAGGGGAGGCCGAAGAGACCGCGACGGCTGCAAGCCAGTTAGCCATGGAATACACCGGCGAGAAAGCAGGGGAGGGGAAGGGGGCCATGAAAGGTTCAGGGCGAAAAGTGATGGCGTACACGGAGGAGAAGACAGAGGAGGCGGCTAAAGGCATGGGTACGAAAGCCATGGACGCAGCAAAAGCTGCAGGCAAAAGAACCACCGGGTACACAAGTGAGAAGGCAGAGGGGGGAAAGAATACCGCTTCCGCCATGGCTCGGAGAGCTACGGAGAAAGCTCAAGAAGCCAGGGAGGCAGCGAAAGATACGGGCGAAGAAGCCATAACGAGAGCGATGCAGAAGGTAGAGGAGGCAATAGAAGCAGCCAAGAGAGCCCTGCAGACAAGGGAAGCAAACGCGGGGCAAGCTAAGGTATACAATTTGGGAGAAATCAACTAAAGCGGAAGTCTATGAAACTTGTTATACAACATTAAACGTTGGATACATCTCTATTTCTGGTGTAGGAAAGACTGGTATCGAAGACGGAAGAAACGACGGAAGCAATGGAGGAACTAAATCAGCATGCAGGACAAGCTAAGGATACGACCATGCAAACAGGAGAGCGAGCTAAAGATTACGCTGGGGGAACAGCTGCCGAGTTCAAGGTAATGAAAGCTACTGTAATTACCTAAAAGACTCAAAGAAGTACTTGCTACATCATTCATCGTCTTGAGCTTGGTGATATTGATCTGCAATTCCGATCTAAAACACCTATGAACAGTTTGTTAGTACTCGGAACAAGAAGAAGATGAACTGTTCTGAATTCAACATTTAAGCCTCAAATTTGGCTACTGGTAAAAACCTGGAGAGGGGACACAAAGGAGGATAAAGTGAAGAAACCATCCATGGCAGGCAATGAACGCGTAGGGAAGAGGAAGAAACTAAGCACGCAAAGATCTCACATCAGAGAGTGAATGAATGAATGCATTAGGTAGCAGCTAGTTTGCAACAAATAGCATACGCTTCTGTGCTGTATCAGGTAACGTGAATAGATTGCTGAAGTCGTATGAATCAAATGGGTTTGTGCTACCTTTGCAGGCGTAGAGGCATGCATGGTTGTGCACGCCTAGCAGCCGGATGTGGACTTGCAATAAGGCTTCTGCCGGTTGTGATTTTGGAGTTGTAGGTGGAGGGTGCGAGCTTTGTTCTTGAGCTCCTGGAAAGCTCGCGTTGTTTCCGCATCAAAACCTCCTGCAAACTGGTGGTGATCATAGAAGAAAAACCTCATTACAAGTCCATATTTGGGAGCCAAAAAAGTTTTTTTTTTATCCATGATATGTGATTGCTTCTGTTTAACCGGAATCACCTGGTGTACTCTGAAGGCAAATCTAACACCCTGAAGCAAGAGTTCCTCTTCTTCAGGGTTGCCTGCTATGATCTCCAGCTCGGAAGTGACTCTTTTCATGTACTTCATTGCCAGCTTCACCGTTGCTACCTTGATCTGAATATATATATATATATATATAAAATCATGTTATAAATTGGTTGTGAAGTCATTAATTGGCCTTTTGATGCTTCAGATTGCCAACTGAACTTGGGAAAAAAAAAAAAAAAACCAAGTTGACGGATGCATCCGTAAATTGTTATAGTTGTGTATGTGCCACCAGAGAAAAACCCTAAAATTCTTAGCAATGGTAGAGAGTAGCCATAAACGCTGAAGAATCAGATTCTGATCATAATGAGACCATTAAGATCACACCAAGTAACAGATGCTCGAGATATCTCTGATTTCAAACTCTAAATCAAACCGATCAACTTATAGAGTTACAGTTCTTTAAGTTCAACTTATCCAAACTGATTCCAAACCTAGCCGGTGCTTGTATCCTTTTGTGCGTATAAAGTTTACATTTAAATACCATTAGATATCAAACTTAGAACAAATGCAACATTACACAACTCTAAATCAAACGTCTGTTGGGAATGGAAGAGCAAGAAAACGATAAAAATATAATACTACGATGCAATTAAAAAGAATCCTTTCGATCAAGAAAACCGATGTAATATTTAAACAAGAGGATAGACATAGAACACTTATAAGATATTCTCAAGTATATACTTCTTATCTTGCTTCATAAACTATAGTCCTATTTATAGGACCTAGTGGTAACTATCTCACTCCATCATGTCACCCATGATTGATTTAGATATAGGAACTGCCCTATAACTTCTAGATCATGAGTCACTTCTTAAAACATGCCTATAACTACCTAGAACATGATAACTACCTAGATAACTACTATGAATCAATTCTCAACAACGTCCTGCTACCATATGCGTTTTACATGTTTAACTACCTCTGTAAGACTTGTATCTAGATTGACTAGAGAAGAGGTCCGTGGATGTGTGGATGAGTCAACCAAAACTATTATTGACTACAGTCTATAATAGTTTACCTCGTATATGTCACTTGTTGATTTGACTACAAGATTGTAACTGTTGTTGAGGTTAAATCTTGATCAGAACCACTACCAAGTTAATAAACACAATAAAAGAACGACATCGTCGTATCCCCTTTCAACACGAACCCGACTTTCCACTAAATCATCACTACCCTTTTCGTTGCTAGGATTAACAGATCATGTACAAAATAATGAAATGCTAATGTAATCCACATGGCGAGAAAGGCGCTTCCCATCATCTTAAATCCTAATCAAACTAAAACATGAAACTAAAGAAGATGCCAACTTGTAGCCTTATGACAGAAGAACGCAGAGAACCTGACGAGATCAGTGACACTACCTTACTGTCAAGAATCTTAGAATTCACAAGTACGGTGATCTACAGTGCAGTCCGTGTATGTCCTCCCTCCCTCCCTCTCTCTCTTCTCACACTCTCTCTCTCTCTGAATGAAAACCCATCAATGGCCCCTCGTCGATTCCTTGAGGAAGCGAATGCATACGGCAGAATTATTCTACAATTTCCAGCTAAATATCTCCAACGTAGAAGAAACAAAGTTCTGCACTCTGTCATCCTGTTTCACGTGTGCACCCCTTTGGCAAATTGGCCTATCTCCAGATCTAAGTTTGTCCTTGGCCACCTAGCGTTCTGGTCCTTTGTTCATCAAAAGAAATATAACGTTGCACGCCATTGAACTAAGATGAAGAGACGAGCAAAGCCCGGTGAGTTACCTGGTTAACGTATCCGCTCTCCAGCATCCATTCCCAAGGAATACCAAACCCCTTGTACCTCTTCGTGGCAGCTTCCCTTGCACGTGAAAGGTTGTATACCCCTCGCTCCAATCTATCAAATAATATTAGCATTCTCGGTTAATAGCCTGGTTGGAAACAGAACAAAAAGGGGGGGTGGGTGGGTAATGAATACTTGTCCAAGAGCGACTGCATCTTCTTGAGAGAGGAAGAGCAGGGCTGGCGAGGGTCGTCGCGGAACGACGACGCCTCCGACTCCAACTTCTTGAGGTCGCAGTAGCCGAAGGCCGCCTCGCGCATGGCGTCCGCCTTGTGCTCCGGCCACTCGAAGTGCTTCAGCACCGCTCTCTCGTCCACCTGCGACGTTCATCACCCGATAACCCAACAAACCGCATCAATCTATTTGCCCAAAAGAGAGATTCTGAAGAAGAAGAAGAAGAAGAAGAAGAAGAATACCAGGAAGGAGAGCTCGTCGTCGAGCCATTTGACGAAGGTGACCACGTCTTCGACGTTGGCGAAGGCCGCGTGCTCCACTTCCTTGATTAAGAATCTAATGAGGTCGCCCTGCGTCTCCACGTCCGTCTTTATCTGCAATTAATCGACCAATTAAGACCGCAATTAAAAGAAGTGTACAAAATAATTAACCCTTATGGTTCCGATCCGCTGTTTGTTAACTCACAACAATTGTAAAGAAGCACCAACAAGTTGTTGCCACGTACACATGAGTACAACGAAACGCATATACCAACGGTCAAGTGGCACCGGTGACGGTTTCGAGGGGAAGGGGACTTACGGCGAGGAGGTGCGCGGAGCGGTTCTCGATCTCGCCGATCATGTCGCGCGCGTTGGAGACGGATGCGGCGGCGGGAGGCGCCTCCTGCACTCCGCCGCAGGACTCCCTCCTGGAGTCCCGCCGCATAAGGGAGTGGTAGAATTCCACCACCTCCGGCGCCCGCCTCACGCTTGCTGCCGCCGACCTGGACCCCAGCGTTGGCGGCGGGGGAGGTGGAGGCGGAGGAGGTGGACGCGCTCCGCCTTGCGGTGTGGATTTTACCGGTGGGGCTGGCGGCGGGATCGGCGGGAGGCACGCCAAGCTGGGTCCTTTGCTTGTTGCGACGCGGGACGCGGTCTGGGAAGAAGACGACGAAGAAGATGAGTTCGAGGGGTTACAGGACATCGAAGCCGTGGGCGGGGGTTTTGGAACCCTGGATGGTCGGGGTCTCAAGACCTCTTCCTTGTCGCCGCCGTGAGGCTGTTGATGCACCCCCTCGATTACCCCTCCATCCGCCTTGGGATTTCTGCATTCTGGCCTTTGGACCTCTTGATTGGGAACAATGTTGGTGGATTTGGGTGGTTTGCGCAGGCTTTTGAGGAGATTCGATCTCGCGGAAGCGTCGATGAGGCCTTGGAACCTCTGCGACGACGAGCACTCGTCCATCTCCCCTGTCCCGGCGCATAGCCGCTTCGAGTCGCCATTGTCCTGCTCCGAAGCCGCCTTCTTCAGCTCGTCCAACTCTTTTTCGAGATCATTGATCCTCCTCTCCCTCCGCTGGTTCTCCTCTTCGCCGCTCCGTATCTCAGAGCTCAAGCCCTCGACTTCGTCCTTCAGGGCCCGGTTCTCCGCCTCCAGGCGCTCGATACGGTCACCGGCCCGCACCAGCTCCTCGCGCTTGTCGGCGATCTCCTTCTCGAGGAAGGGCACGATGGCGACGGTCTCCCTGAGGAGCTTCTGCTCCAGGAGCTGGGTGCGGAGACGGGACTCCTTCTCCTGGAGCTCCTCCACCAGGCGAAGCAGCTCGGCGACGTAGGGCGGGCGGGGCTGGACCTGGCCGGAGGCGCGGGGGAAGTAAACGCCGAAGGATCGAGCGAACGCGGCGGCCGCCGTCTGATGACCCCCCTCCGCCGCCGGCGACGACTTTTGGGAGACCGGGGAGGAGGAGGGGGAGCGGCGAGGCGTCGCCGTCTTAGGCGTGGCGGGGCTGCGACGGATACCCATGGCGGCCTTCACCTTTCCCGCGACCATCATTCATAAGCCTTGCTGGGTGTTGTTGTAGCGAGAGAGAGAGTGTGAGGACTTCTCCTCTGCCGCTGCTTTTGTTTCGTTTTGCCGGGTGATACAGTGTTGGAAATAATGGCGATTGTAAAGGGTCAAAGGTGGGAAAAGCATGGTGTTCTGTTGTCCTTTCGACTCTGTATGCGTTAATGAGTTCCAAATTTCTACATACGGTGTATGTGAATGGATGCATAAAGCTAGAGCGGAATAAAAATTTGAAAGCAGAGAAAAGTCACCGAAGTGGGCGTTACAGCAGGCTTTGCAAAGCAAAGCGAGCGCTGGGCGATCGATTCGGATTCAGGTGTCTGCCCGCGTGCGCCATGATGTCGAATTCTATTCAAATTGGCTGCCGGAGCCCATGATGGGCCCCGTTGTTACTGGGAAAGCGTGGTTGGGCCCGAGACAGGCGATGACCATCGCGGACCATCCAATGGAGGAACGGGTTCAGGTGTGTGAGAGAACATCGCGTTCCCTGTCTGGGTGATACAGGCGAGCTCCAGCCGCCTGGTGATACAGGGTTGACCATATTTGCCTTTTTCTTTTTCTCCTTTCCTTTCTGTTCCTTTGTCTCTCTCTCGGAATACTAAAAGAATTCTGAATCATCTTCTACAAGGCAATTTATCAGTCTAATTTAAAATATATAATAATCTTTTTTAAATTACTTAAAACTTTTAAATGATTAAAAAAATTAGTACCATATCAGGGAAATCTTTATTTGCTTCCCACTTATTCTTCATTTGAACATGCATTATATATTTAAAATTTTATATATTTTTCCAGTAATTCGAATATAAAGAATCAAATTAATCAGTCAATTATGGAGAATGAATAATCTTTAAAGTAGAATTTATTTACCAGCGGAAATCAGAGAGCGATTTGTTCACTAGTGGCTGGCCTTTTCCCAGCTGAGCAGGAATCTTTGCATCGACGAAATCCAGGCCCAAAGGCAGCAGGATGCGAGCAGATCTGATGGTGATCACAGTGGGCACGTCACGCTGTTCCCTCGTTCCTTTCTCTTCTCTTTGAGCCTCTGCCTTTCCTCGACTTGGAAGCTTTCCTGTTGCAGAACCCATTCAGATAAAGCGTTAAAAGCTGATCATGGAGAAGGTTGCAGTGGTTGGCACCACCAACTCCTAGAGAGGTATAGCTGACGAGGTCTCGTGATTTGGAGTCATGATCACAGTGTGTCTGTGATCTTAAAAGTGGAAGCTGTGGAAACAGAGTCAAAATCAAAATCTAGTGGAGAGTGAGACCGAATACAGAACTGTGGTGGTGTACACATACATACTTCCAGGAGGTAAGCTTGTACTTCGAGCTCCTACCGGTGTGATGAAGTTGCATTGCCTGGTAAATACGAGGAATGAGAACAAGAAGTTGATAAAGGAAAAGATTAAGATGTCAAGCAAATCATAATATTCAAAATAGTCAAATTAGTAAAAAAAAGAAGAAGAATTTTGAGTTTTCCTTCTCAAATCATAACGTTTTTTCCATGAAACAAATTTAATTTATAATTTTGGTCACTATGACGATAACGAAGTACATATTTTGCTCTTTATTGACTTCATACATGTTGATATTTTATGTATCATCCTCACTCAATTCTATCTTCCAAAGTGGCCTCGTATCACATTAATCTATTAGGCCATTTGGTCGGCGTAAAAGGCAGTCCAAACACAGCTGCGTATGTGAGCAGGTCCTTCCGATTGCCTATGTCAGAGCCGTTCATTGACATGTGAATGGATCCGTAGATCCTTGGACCAAGTGCACATGTGACACTGCAAAGTCATGAGTACTACCGAGAACAAACTATCACTAGCCTCCATGAAACACAGCCGTCATGTTTTCCTTTTCGACTAGACATATGATCGAACACCTTAAATGCGGTTTGTTGTATGCACTATAGTGATCATATGATCGCTTCTGTGTAGAACAGAGGAGGAGGAGGAGAAGACTCACCGCATTTGAAAGGATTGATGATGCTTCCGCCGGAGCAGAGTATTGTGGTATCAGGACAAGGCGTTGAACCTCCTCATGTACCCGGTTCTGGAGCCGTAGTCCTCCGGATTGCAGGTCTTATAGAGCGTCAGGTAAGGCGGGAAGCCGCGCCGTGGCCTATCAATCTCTGCGCACCAAACCCTATCACCAACATGGTTTCGATCACGTCCATGCCGTTCGCGACGACTTGGGTGACATGGTACGGGAATACTCACTTCCGATACGAACCTACCGGTGAAGAGATTTGCCCAAGAAGTCCCTGCAGGCTGCAGCCTCGGATGTCAAGCTTGGATTGCGGACAGCACACCCAAGACGACGATGGGGCAAGCGGCTCGATTGCGACCTTGCGGCGCGCCGCCAGCCGGAGAGCAATTGGTGGACGGAGGCTTTCACCCAGAGGGCCTCGTTCCTGGAAGAAGTCGAACGGGAGGGTCCTGAAAGACGACGGAGTCGGCCTTCTCGGCCGTGTTCGGCGGCTGGTGCGACAGCACGATCAAGCAGATCGGAGATCGAGAGTAAGCATCTCGCGAGCAAATAAGCAGACGCAGATGGCGGATAGGGTGAAGTGACTGATCGATACTTGGTGCGTAATGCTTTGTTGCGATCAACGACTTTAATGATACCAATCGAAACCAGAAGCATAAAATAAATAAATAGTAATAATTTTTAAATAACACCTTAAATATTAATTTGATGAATAATGTATATATTAATTTAAATATTTAAAAATTCATTCGATATATTTTCGAAAGTGACTCTAAATTCTGCATTCGTAACTTATCGTTAAAAATAATAATTTTTAAATAACAAAATTCCCATTCACTACAGGTGATAGGATTTGCAATGAGGCGAATAAATGCTTGCTTGGGCCAAGAAAATAAGCAATTGGGCCTATGATCCTAATTCACATGGACCTCAGTAACTCAAGGATTATAAGCATTAAAAATAGTTATATAACTGATTTTTCTCATAAAATATTGAATTAGTATCAAATTATGTTAACGCGGACTCATCGATTTTAAAAATTCATTAGAGCCAAGGTTCATAAAAAAAAAAAAGTAAAAAAAATATTATATTTTTTTCTAAAAAAAGATATATTACAATAAAACTTCAAAATTTATGTGAGAGAATGTACAAGAAAATTTATGTTGAGTGGGGATAATAACTCAAGCGTCTTATATATAATTGATCTTGTATGATGAATAATTTAGTTTTTTTCATGAATATAAATAAAAATACCTTTTAGTGTATTTTTTATTATTGATCTTTATTTTTTTATTTTAAAATTTTTCTTTCTCTTCCAAGAGGTGAATAGGAACCTTGTAACAAAGGTGATGAGGACTAGAAAAGACTAAAAATAATCTTGCAGTGATAAAAGTAGAAATAGTTTGTAACATAGTTTGACTTATAATTACTTAAGTTTTTAAATTAAATAGATATCAATAACTAGAATTCTCAACACCATAGATATTATTTGTGAGTTTGGACAGGCTGTGGGATGGAATGAACCGGCTTTGGTTCGGTGGTAAGGATGGATGGGTGTGGATGGATCAAGGAGAAAGGAACGCTTAATGGGTTGTGGGTGTGGGCGTGATAGAGAAGAGAGCCAATGCAGTGTAAAGAGGTACTGGTCATGGCATCATCTGATTCCTCGTGATGGAGGCAACGATGAGAAGAATGGGAAGCCATGCACTGCATTCACACTACATTCCGCCAACCTATTCTGTAAGCCACTAGCCCCATAGCTGTACCCTCAAACTACGAAAATGTTGACATGATATAATACTCTCATTTAATGAACATTTATAAAATAAAATTTGATCAACGTAAAAATCATCTGAATTTATATTTATCCATCAAATATATTTATGTTAGAGTTAAAATGATACGATCCAGAAGTCAGCACCATAGGCTGACATGTCGACTCAACTTTGATTGACACGATCAATTCCATATGGTTGATACATGAATTCCACATTGAAAATACTTCTGCTCCATATATCCAACACACACTTCAACTCCACATGTGTCCAACACGTCATTTTCATAGGATGGCATATTGGCCCCACGTAGTCGACTAGTGGGCTCCATGTGGATGACACGACGAAGCCACTTAATCAACCATTCATCGTTACATCAACAGCGGACACCTTATAAGAAAAAGTTAGCTCTCGATAAATATTATATGAAGGACAATTATGCATTCCCAAAGTCGACATAGGTTGATGATAGTTATGATCGAACTTCACGCCCTCATTATTACATAAACCGCATAACGAGCGAGAGTAACGATCTCAATTCCAACTATAAAAAGGGGATGAACACAGAATAATTCAAGTTTGGCTTATCTGACTAGGTCACTAACTTAAACTTCGAATGATCATTATCGAGAATGCCCCTGACATGATTTTGCAAGGGTTCAAATACTACTCCAAGGAATTCACCTTGATACCTACTTAAGAAGGGATCTAGATTGGATTTGAATCAATATCCAACCCCAACAACCAAAACATGCGTTCACAATTATAACAACTAAAGCGTGACACATAGATCTTGGTCGACTAGATCTAGATAAAATAAACCAACGACATTTGTCACATTAGCACCAAATCTTAATTGAAATATTCTTTGTGATACACAAAATCTTCTAATTGTATAGAGTAAAAACAAGTAGAGGAACTAAAGCATTCTTTACTATTTTTTATGTTACATTAATTTTAGTTTGAGCGTGAGAGATCTCTATCTGACATGCTTTTGGTGTAAGTCATTCAAGAATTTTACATATGAGGCTTATCAACCTCCAAATCTAAGTCAACATCAACCACTTCAAGAAATATAGGCCTACAGTGGGGATGCTATAAAGATCCTACATCGTTGACTTATGCCATCTCTTTTGCTCGTCATTGAGGTGGACTGTGGGAGGAGTCAAGGTGAGCATCTCCTTTACTCGTCGCCGAGAGCCTATATCGAGCAACAGGGGTCCATAATAGGGAGACTCCAAAGCCCTCAAGTCGCCGACCTACTCCGAAGCTATAGATGGTGTTGAAGTGGGTTCCTCTTCTAGTAATCGGTGAGGCTGTTAGGATCGTAATGGTTAACTAAAAATGCGATTAACCAAAAATATAAGTAAGGGTTATAAATAAAGTAAATCAGTAAGCAATAGCAAATCAAGGTAAGAGAAGAAATGCAAACTGATTTATATGGTTTAGTCATCCCGACCTACGTCCACTCTCGATTCCTCTTCCCTCGAGGTCATCGGCTTTCACTACCGATCTTCTTTCCAACTGACGAAGATCAATTACCCTTGTTATAACTCTTCTCCTTTTAACAAACTCAAGAGAGAACCTCCACACTCACTCTTTTACAAGAGACCTCACCTCCTATAACTTCAAATCACCTCTAAACTCAAGAAAGAGGAAGAAACTTAAATAATGCTCAAAGAGAGAGTTTATAGCACTTTTATGCTCAAGAGTTAGTGCTCCATTAACCAAGCATGAGTGAGATATTTATAGACCCCAAAAGGCCTCAAGAATGAAGTCAAAAATTTAAATCCTCAAAATTTCAAGGTACTGATAATACTATTGTCGACATCGGGTGGTACTATCACCGTCACGGGGCTAAAAATCCAAGCTTTGGTGGTACCACTATCGGCATTATCAAAAAAGCATAAATAATGTTTTTCGACTCTTACGTAATGAATCTCGAATTTTTGATAATGAAATCAATTGATGCATTTATGATATAATCTACGTGAGTTCAAGCATAAGGCCAAAGGATCGGACATTACACCAAGGAGATCAGAAGTTGCGGGAGGTCAACATGCCGATTGGGTAATACGCCGAAAGAGAGGACGATGTGTCAAAGGATTGAATAAAGCGCCGGATGAACCAATGACATATATATATATAACAAGCAATATAAAGTGAGAGAATGTCATAATAATAATAAGCAAAAAGACTACGTGTCAAGTCACACGTGTCATCACTCATATGATTGGTTTGTAGGGCACCTATGACTAACAACAACACCTCAATTTACCCTCACATACTCTCCAATTAGTTGGCTTTGTCAAATGTAAACATCGACATATAATTGAAACTGGTCTCATACTTCTACATCAAGCATTCATGCCACCAACTTTTTGGTCAGTAGTTTTTCATACTACACTCTATCTCATTATTCGTATGCTTACTCCAGTCCTATAATACTAGTTATAATTTGAAAAACTATTCTATAAGCTTCCAAACCTTCATAGACTCAAAGTCTTTGGCTGTTTATATTATCTATGGCTACGTCCTTATGTCTCACATAAGCTGACACCATGATCTAAGCCTTGCATTATAGGATACTCTATTAAACATAATGTTTTCCAATGCTATAAACCTTAAACTTATATCATGTCATATTATTTTTGTGGAATCTACTTTTGCTTTTCAAAACCAAGAGTATTATATCATGTAAGCTACTCCAACAAACATATATTACTGGAGTATCTTTTCGATCTTGTCATACAAGCCTCCCACAACATCGTCTAATCCTTACCCTCAAGATTCGCACACTACTGTTACTCTAGTTTAATAGCTCCTTTCTCTACTCCCTTCTTCAGAAGTTTCCCCTACTGATGCAGCAATACCCTCGGCAACACCTTCTCTTAGACCTAATGACATTGAAGTATCACAGGCTAGCCCGACCCATGTCAATGACTCACCATCGACTATACCAACAATACAACCTACCACTTCTATAAGCCTTAGACATCTAATAACAATACACTCCAAAAGTGATATTTTCAAACCATGTCAAGTTCTTGACCTATATGCCATAACAAACTCCTCCCCTGAGACTAGTGAACCCACCATAATCACTCAACCTCAAAAATCTCCTCAATAGCATAAAGTCATATGTGAAAAGAATATGATGCTCTCCTCTATGACTCTACGTGGACTCTAGTACCCTTTCATTACAGACAAAACATCATTGGGTGTAAATGAGTTTTTCAAATTAAGTAGAACCCAAACTGATCGATTATCAGATATAAAGCAATAACCTAGTGTTGAGTTCACAAAGACATTCAGTCTTATTATTAAACCCATAACAATCCGACTTATTCTGAGGTTAGCATCTACGATAATTGGATATTAACAATGTCTTTTTATAAGGAATTGTAACTAAAGATGTCTTTATGCAGCAAAATCTTAGCTTTATTCATCATCAATACCCGAGGTATATCTGTAAACTATAAAAATTATTTATGGACTTCGTTAAGCTCCAAGAGTTTGGTATACTGAACTTGGCTTATTTCTGATATTAACTAGCTTTCTCAACTCCAAGTTTGATACCTCGTTATTCCTACGACAATAAAATGGAGGCACAATATATCTTCTGGTGTATGTGGATGATATTATTGTCATGAACAATGATCATTTGGAGATTCAAACATTCCTAAAATAATTAGTCGATCGATTATCTCTCACAGATCTAAGAACATTGAGCTACTCCAATTGAAAGCAACATTTACATATTCAAGTCTCTTCCTATCACAAAGAAAGTATATTCAAGATTTATTATCAAAGTCAAACATGTAGGATGCAAAAGAGGTTACAACTCTCTTCTCTACTAGTAAATCACTCAAATTATGTGATGGAAGCTCTACTACGGACTTCATTTAATACCGACAAGTACTTGGCTCCTTACAGTACTTGGCTCTCACTCATCCAGATATCTCATTTGCAGTTAATAAATTATTACAATTCATACATCGACCATCTACTACGCATTGGTCTACGATCAAATGAATTTTACAGTATCTTAAAGGGACTCATAATCATGGCCTCCTTCTCTGTAAACACCCCCCACTTCATCTCCATGCTTTTGTTGATGCTAATTAGATATGAAACTTTAATGATAAAATATCCACATTGGGGTATATTATCTTCCTTAAAGCTAATCTAATCAGTTGGAGTTCTAAGAAGCAAAAGACAATCACACGGTTTACAACTAAAGCTAAATACCATATCATCACCACCACTACTATTAAACTCAATTGGGTCATAAATCTACTCAAGGAACTCAACGTCAACTCCACCGTTACTCCTATAATATTTTGTGATAATATTGGAGCTATATGCTTATGCATCAACCCAGTATTCTACTCACACATGAAATATATTGTCATCGACTTCCACTTCGTGCGAGATCAAATTATCAGACATCAACTACGTGTTTCTCACGTATATACAGATGATCAATTAGCAAACTCACTCACGAAGGCTCTCACCCGTAAACTATTTTTATTACATCGGTCCAAGATCAGAAACCTTGATAGGAGTTCAATCTTATAAGGGCATGATAGTAGATAAGATTTTCTTAATTGTACGTAAAAATCTCGTTGATCAATTGAGGGAAATCCTCTCTTCTAACATGTATAAATAGACATTATATTCAACTAATTCAAGTGCTTTGTCGTTACATTCCAATTTATCACTATCAACATCTAAATGTATCTAATAATGTTAGATACTTGTATGTGTTTGACTCTCATCTATTTATTGTACGGCGTGTCTTGTTGTCAGCAACCTGTGGAAATAATTTGATGTAAGAACGAAGTGCAGACTCAATAATTAAGCTACTAGAAGTTGTGCTTATCCTCCTAAATTGCACATCGAAGATTTGCTACTCCTAATATGTAGTTGGAATTACGACTTCAATATCATATTTTGAAATCATTAAAAAATAATTTATTTAATTTTAATGGATTTGTTTTTGATAGGATAGAGAGGATGAAGTCAATTAAGTCTTTTCGATGGGATGGCTAACATCGTAGTTTCAAATAATATTACTCGATAAGATGAATACTAGGGTTCGAGTGAGTGCATGACTTCATCCAAAGAGCTCGAGATCGTGTTCATAAAAGAGGATTCGTATAATATCTTCTTAATGATCAAAGGTTATTTGGATAAATTCTTTAAAAAAAATCTTTTATTGAGCTTTTCTTGAGAAGTGCTCTTATTTTTAGATTTTTTTAATATATTCTTTTTTTTCCTAATACTTGAAATATTCCAATCACCTATCTTCATCATTTTTCTTTTTCTATAAGATGAACGGATCTAGTTATAGTATTTTCAACAATACTAAAAAAAATACTATGATGTAATATAAAAAAATATTATGTTATAGTGTTTTTTGTATTGTGTTATAATTTTTATTAGTATTAATAAAAACAGTGTAATGCAATGCAGAATCACTATAAACACAATGGTTTTATGAAATTTATATAAAGACATTGTGCTTTTATAGTATTTTTCTATTGTGATACAAAATTATAGTATTTTTATATTACATTGTAATATTTGTTTGATATTATTAAAAATATTTTTACTTAATATAAAAATATTATAACTAGTCTGATTGATCGTATGGACGAGTTGACAGAAAAAAGGAAAACAAATATTTCAAAAAATTATTATTTAAAAATAAAATATATATTTTTTAAAAAAAATTACTTTTTTTTAATTCACCCAATTTATTTGACTGATATTTTAATGCTTCTTTATATCTATACAAAATAAATTTTCTAATCGTAATAAGACATTCAGCAAAGAATGTAATTTGGAGAACTCACTCTATGTCATCAAACATAAACATATATATATATATATATATATATATATCGCCTCGGGGAATGTCGTGATGGATTGGGGGGAAGAAAGTGAAAGAAGAGGAGGCAGTGGTTAGATTCTGGTGGGCGTGGCACCGACCGCGTGCCAACCATTTCTTTATGCGTGCAGATCCGGGAGTTGTAATCATGGAGCAGAGCAGAATGACGCGTGGAGCGACAGCTTGGGATAGCGTTTCATAGCATGGATACGGATGGCAATCTCAATACCACTATCATCATCATCATCCTCCTGCTGCTGCTGCTGCTGCTGTTGCCCACAGTTCCGAGTACGGCTGACAAGGTTAATGTCACAGGAACAAGCGATGTCGCTGTCGGGAGAGAGAAGAAGGCAACAGCAGCAAAAGGTCATGGGCAGGCTACAGTTGGTCAGAGTGACCTCGAGGAAGAAGAAGAAGAGGATGGACGGGGAGGAGGAAGAAGGGTCGTTTGGCAACGCCATGTAGCCACGGGTGCGGAAAAGGTGGCTTCTCTTTTCGCAAAGGCGCTTAAAGGAGTCGGTGACCGAGAGAAAGGGACAATTGTCACTGTCCTTCAAGCTCAAAAGAGGAGAGAAAGAGATGGGAGAGAGAGAGAGACAGCAGTGAGGATGGAGGACTTAGCTTTTCTCTTATCTCTTCTACAGCGGACCGAAGAGGTCAAGGCTGCTGCTTCGGGGTCTTTGCCTTGGGAGATGGGGTGTGATCTCTGGCGCTTGTCCTCTCTATCTCTCTCTCTCTCTCTACCCTCTGCCCAAGACTGGCATCCACAGTATGGGTTCTTCTTCCAAACAATAGGCCCAGGCCCACTCTCTCTCTCTTCCTCTTCGTCGCGTCCAACTAAAACCCAAACCCATGTCTGCATTCCTCGTCCTTGCAGCTGTTCCACAGGATGTGCTTCTCTTCCCTCCACTCGGTTGAAGCGATGTGATGTCTGGGATCGGAAATCCGACTCAGGGCATCTCTTCCTCGGCTGCGTTCTTGATCAGCTGAGGATCTACCTTTTGTTTCCTTGCTTCTTCTTGCGTTGAGCTTGATTCCGAGGGTTGTGTTGGTTGCGTAAGAGCTCAGGTGGTGGTGTCCGATGATGGACTCCTGGGGGTTGGATGGCCAAACCTTTTGCAAGCACGAGCAGCAATGAGAGGAGAGCGAGATGCTACCAGTTTAGCCGCAGAAGGAGAAGGAGAATATGTGGCAAAAGGAAGCAGAGAGAAACAAGATCTGGTAGCAGCAGTAGCAGCAGCCATAGGTTGGTGAGATCGAAAGCTGGAACAGGGACGCAAGAAGAGGGAGAAGGATCTGGATCCGACAGAGGCTCCCTATCTTCCGATTCCGGCGGAACCAAACGAAAGCGGAGGAGGAGAAAGAGAGGTAGAGAACGGAGGAGGATTTCAGCTTCATCAAATCCACCGCCACGACTGGGGCGCTTACGTTTCTTCTTCTTCGGCTGCCACGGCTTCCTTCTCCGAGTATGCCCGGCTTCCCGAGAGGATGGGGGAGGGATACAGCCACCAAAGCCTCTTGCTGCAGCAGCAGCAGCAGCAGTTGCAAAGGCCGGTTGCGCGCTCGAGGCTCGGCGGCGGCGGCGTGAGGGGCGGCGCGGTCGGGGAGATCGTGGAGGTCCAGGGAGGCCACATTGTGCGGTCCACCGGCCGCAAGGACCGCCACAGCAAGGTGTGCACCGCTAAGGGCCCCCGCGACCGCCGCGTCCGCCTCTCCGCCCACACCGCCATCCAGTTCTACGACGTGCAGGACCGCCTAGGCTACGACCGCCCCAGCAAGGCCGTCGACTGGCTCATCAAGAACGCCAAGGCCGCCATCGACGAGCTCGCGGAGCTTCCTCCCTGGACCCCCTCCGCAACCGTCGCCTCTTCCTCCCGCCCTCCTCCACCTCCTCCTCCCAATCAGTCCCCGTCCACCGAGCAGGCCACCGGCGAGTCCAGCTGGAAACCGATTCCAGTAGCCGATCCAGTCGCTTCCGTTGCTTTCAGCTTTGGCGGCGGCGGCGGCGTCGGTGGCGATGCTAACGCTAGCTTTCTGCCACCATCACTGGACACCGACTCGATCGTCGATACGATCAAGTCCTTCTTCCCAGTGGCTGTTGCTTCGGCTGCTACTTCGCAGTCCTCTACCCCTTCCGTTGGATTCCACACCTACTCATCCGACCTTCCGTCGCGGGCTAGCAGCCAAGTCAAAGACCTCCGCCTATCCCTCCAATCCTTCCAAGATCCGATCTTTCGCAATCCCGAATCCAGCCACCATCATCGCCACCACGGCCAATACCACCAGAGCTCAGCTCCTCCCACGCACGACGCACACTTCCCGGGCTCCGTCCAGTTCGCGTTTGGCTCCGACGAACAGGGCCACCGGGTTTCTCCGTGGAACGTGGTGGAATCGAGCGGCGGCGGCTGTGGCGGAGGCCACGCATTCAGCTTCCCACCACCGCAGGCGGTGCCGCTGCACTCTGTGCTCGGCCATAGCCAGCTTTTCTCTCAGAGGGGACCCCTTCAGTCCAGTAACCCGCCCGCGATCCGAGCTTGGGCCGACCCTGCAGCTGCCGCAGCCGATCACCGGATGCAACCTGCGCTCCATCCGTCAATTTCATCCATCGGTTTGGCATCTGGCACCGGCTTCTCAGGGTTCCAAGTCCCGGCACGGATCCAGGGCGAAGAGGAGCACGACGGCATCATCAACGGCAAGCCGCCTTCTGCGTCTCGCAGTTGATGGAGTCGAATAGGGGAAGCGATCACCAGCAGTCAAAAACACTCGTGTGTTCTCACAGGATTGCTTGCAGAGGAGAGTGATGGGAACCCCATCATCTCTTTGTGACTCTCTGGTTGGTCGGTGCCCTCACTCCTCTCTGTCATTTGCTTCTGCTTGTGTTCTATCTTCCAGTAGCAGTAGTCGTAGTAGTAGTTGTTGTTGCTGTTGTCATTGTTTCTCATGGTTTCATGCAACTCAAACTGCTGTATGTGGAGATTTGCTTCTGTTTCAGCTCTCAGGAATAAAAGCAGTAGTTTTCTGAGTGGATTGAGCAATGATAGGGAGATGGATGCTTTCTTGGATTGGAAGTGACTGTTAAAGACATATTCTGTATTGCCTAAAAGAAGTGGCCATGGCTCCATCTGAAGCTTCATGGAATTAGTATGCACATTCCCATCTCAGTTGAAGATTCTGAGGGTTATTCTCTCTCTCTCTCTCTCTCTCTATAAACAGTGGCAGCTTTTTGTTCCACCCACTTCCATTTTATGTTGCTTGGTCACTGGAGATGCTCTACTTTGAGCAGCAAAAGCACATACAACAATTGGAAATCAGAAAGATTGCCAGGTTAGAATCCAATTGTATTCTGAGACCTACAGCTTGTGTCCAACATCTGTTAAAAGGCCAGCAAGAAGTGCTCTTGGTTGCATCAACTTTACATTCCATTGGTTTCGACTGGATCACTTGTCTCTGCTATTTTGCTTTGAACCCAAGTTTTCTTTTCTTCTTCGCAACATTCTCCATTGAATTGATGTCATATAAGATTTCCATTTTAAACTTGGTATTGAAATTATTGATTTTAACATTTAGAACCACAAAATCAATTCTTGATACCATCATAAGAAAACTCTCTCTATGATCAAACTTCATATTTCATCAACAAATTAATAGGTTTTTTTTTTTATTATTATTGAAACTTGTTCAATCAAAGACATTGTTGACATCCATGGAGGAGGATGTCACTAAAAAGCCAACAAAGCAGTTCACAGTCAGCTCCAGATTTGCCTGACATCAAGGCAAAAGCATGTACACATCCATGTATCCATCCTCCAGACAATTTATGTGCCAGAGAGACTGAAACAAAATTAAAGAAATAGTGTATATATATTGAGTTAATTTATAATTTAATAAGATTAAATTATTTAGTTGAGTTGATGTCATATAAGTGTTATGCATATTAATCCTTATCGATTGATTACTGTCGATTTGATAATATTTTTTTCCCGAGGAGTAGAACTGAATATAAATTAAGTTACATTAAATATTAAATTGAGTACAGTTGCTATAACTGTTATGAGTTTTAAATAATTATAACTATTAGGGGTTTTATCTCTATGAAGACCTAATGCTATATGCTGATTAGAAATAACAATAATTTAGAGAAATATTTTGAGGAAGAGGGTTAGTTTTTAATTTTCATTTTTATCGAAAAAATAATATGTTGAAAGAGAGAAAGTTCCTCTATTTCCTAATATAAAACTGTAATCGTTTGGGGATTCGTCACTAATAGTATAAATTTACCATCGATTTGAAAGTTACTAAGAAAGAGAAGGTAAAAACTCCTTGCTCGATGTCAAACAAAAATCAGGAGACGAGACCGACTCTTCACGGATATATTCTTATGTATTCAATTTATTTTATAATATTATCTCGAGATCCTCCTTTTAACACTACTAATATGATATGGTCAAATTTTATCATCAATTTAATTTAACAAAATTGACTCTTATCATTTTTGATAAGGTCAAATTTTATCATCAATTTAACTTAATAAAATTGACTATCATTTTTGAAGGAGAGAGGTCATTGAGTAGTATTAGAATTTAAAGGAGGGATAATAAATCACATCTCCCTCGTCCCACATCCACATCAATGAGATGGCAAAAGATATATGCCTATATATTATTAACTTCCTATAAAAGATTGTAGCAGGATTTGTGTGGCAAATGTAGTCCGTTTATCTACAAACATCAAAGGCGGCTTATAAGTATTTGTTTAGTTTATTTTGAATAAAAATAATTATTTAATTTATTTCAAATAAAAACATATGTAGTATATATCTGCAAGCATCTAAGTTTTATAAGTGCACAAGAAAACTATTTAATACAGTGTTATTCCTGTAACAGTTGATTTATTAAATGATTTAATGATTTAATATTTAACATGCACAATAAGTTCTTTGTCCATTCCATTTTTGATAGTCTATATTTCTACTTATGTTAAATCTTGATTGATCGAAAATAATAATAATAATCATATCATACACAATCAAAACTTAGTCATCCGAGCATCTCAAGTCCCGAATTATCTGAGTTTGCTTTTCCCTGCAAGAATAGGTTGAATGTGCAACTGCCGGTTGAATGCCTGGTTGAAGAGGACCCGCGTCTGGATGGCTGATATGACAGGCATCCATGCCAAGGCTGCGATGGGTGCAAAGAGAACACAGCCCATCCCACAGTCGTAAGCATATGCTACGGCTTGGATGGTGTCCCACACACCCGTGTACTCGAGCTTGGGTCTCAGAACTTGAGCGATCTGCAGCAATCAAACACCGATAAGAAGATATCATGTGCGATGTGTGTGTGTGGTGTATTTAGATATATCTATCTCACCAACAGCAGCCCCCAGCCAGTGGGTATGAAGGCAAGGCAGCACACAAATAGATCCATGATGGAGAGCTTGCAGACGCTTGATAGAGTGATAATGCATGCTATCGCACTCAAAAACAAAAACAACTTGAAAACCCTGAATAGAAGATGATGCTTCGCGCTAAGCCGGCGACGACCCACATGTATCAGCTGCATCAGAGTTAGTCATCATGATGGTATGAGGTTACATCTATCTTCCAAAGTAGAAAAGCAAGCAAAAGCAATGAAGCTGAGCGTACCTTGACCAACGAGAATACGGCAACAATCACAAACCATGAAAGCACATAAACCACGATGTTTTTGCTTTGGTGTGATATGTCGAGGTGATAAACGAGCCCATATTGATAAATGAAGAACCGCAGGGAGAGAACAACTTCCACCATTCCGGAACTCAACCCCGAGTGCCGAAAATGACTGTGCTCGGCATTCCACCATGATTCCCAACATTTGTCTGGCTGTATGCCGATACCGCCCTGATTGTTCATCCACTTGTTCCAGTCGGTCCAGTCCTCGACGATCTTTCGCCACACGAATCCAGAAGGATTGAAGAGGAAGGGCGTGAACAACCAGGTTCCCGCCATGAACCATGAAGAGTAAGTGATCATGACGTACGCCACTGTGCTCTCGTAACTTCTCCTGAACAGGTTGTAGACGATCAAGAGGAAGAGCAACTCGAATCCTTTGACGAAGTGGCTCCGTGAGTACAGCTGATAGTTCTCAGAAAAGCTTGCGTGGAAAACCACGAATTTGCGCCCGGTGGGTCGGTATTTGGCACCACCGTGTAGAAGGGTTCTTCCGAAATGATGGGCCTTCGTTCCGAGTGAAAACGTGAAGAAGATGGAGGCCAGCTGCAACTGCATGAGAATGAAGTCACTCAAGGCCAGACGGACCCCCTTCTCCAGACCAAGCTCCATCATCATGGGTAACCCGGTAAGGAGTCCTAGTTGGAGGAAAGACTGGGATGCAAGTGCTGTTTCTAATGATTTTACGTTCTGCATTCGAGCCTCCGTGATTAACGCCTTCTCCAGTCCACTAAGAACCAAGTATAGCTGGCCATAGAGGAAGATATAAACCCCAAATATTGATATCTGCAAAATTTCCAATAAGGTAAAACCGATTAGTCAGAGGAACAATGCACGCATGTTATTATGGAAGAAGAAGAAAGCCAGAATAATAAACATTACGTCAACTCGGCAAGGAGGATGCTTGCTTGTAAGACAAAAAAGAAACGAGTATAGTGTAAAGGGTGCATAGTGGGTAAAGATGTGCTCTATACTAAAGTTTTTTGTATGCTCTATGCTAAAGTGTTTCTTCCATCTAAAATGTTTCAACATGTAGATAAAGATATTGATGCATAGTGACAGATACGTACATGCACACAAAGCTTTTTACAAGAGATCTAGAAGCTGTCACCCCTACTTATTTTTTTGTATGCTCTATGCTAAAGTATTTTTTCCATTTAAAATATTTGAACATGTAGTTAAAGATATTGATGCATAGTGACAGACATGTACATGCACACAAAGCTTCTTACAGGAGATCTAGAAGCTGTCACCTACTAGTTTCTTGTATGCTCTATGCTAAAGTATTTTTTCCATTTAAAATATTTGAACATGTAGTTAAAGATATTGATGCATAGTGACAGACATGTACATGCACACAAAGCTTCTTACAGGAGATCTAGAAGCTGTCACCTACTAGGCTGTTGAAGTAAAACCCAACCGTCGTGAAATAACAAGAAAGCATCCGGAAAAAGTCAAAGCGTTGACCGAGGCGGTAAATGTCACGGCTGAGGGATTGTTCACTGTTTCCATTTGCTACCTTCGCTTCGAATTTTGATATCTGATTAAGACCAACATCACGTCCTTTGCCAACTTGCATATACTCATTGTAGGTTACATATCCCCGGCGTAGTGTGGAATTAAATCCTGCAAAAAGAAAAAAAACAAAAAACTAAATATTCATTCTTTAACAATATAACGATAGTCAAAATCTGATGAACATAAAGAGACATGCCTACCTACCAGCAAAGACGTCCTCGCTCAAATTGATGGTTTTAGATGCTTTGCTTACACCACCTCTTGTCAGGTGAAACACCCTGTCGAATAGATCTGGGTGTCCATAATGAAACCTCACCCTGCATGTGTGTCGATTTGGCGATCCTATTAAAAAGCAGAGAACAAAAGTAACAACAAAAGGAAAAAAAGAAGAAAAGAGAAAAATGGTGCGGCCCTTGCCTGAGGGGATTTGCAAGAAACCTTTGCCCGATGGTGACAAAACTAGTCTCTTGATAGGACATGAACCCCGCAAGAGATGAGACACTGCAATTATCGAGAACAAACCGTACGTAAAACAGATGCTCCGGAGTTGAATCAACATCTTTAATCTGTCGAGCTATTTTTGTTAACAAAGATTTGACAGGAAACAATGATAGACTGACCTTCCGGTGAATATGTGTTCCCTGAGACCAAGTATCGTCGGAGGGTTCTCTCCATGATGTCTACGAAATTCTTGAAGAACATTTCTCATTTTATACGCTTCTTCAAGATAATTGTCCTGAAAAACCAGAATGTTCAACTCGAGGCTGAAACAGCAGCTAAGGCAACATGAAAAGCATCTGAAGCACATACTTGGTTCATATCAATCGTTTGTAGGGCATCACCACGAGTGAAAATAATTGCATGGTTTTGATTCTCAGGCTTCCCTTCTCCGATAATTGGTGGGCCAGGTAACTTGATACGATATATCTCCTATAGGTATTCCAACAACCAGTATCGAAATGCAAATAAGAATATGAAATGAAAAAAAAAGAAAGAATGAGACTGTCTGTAAATTCTATACGAATTTCTGTTCCATCTGCAGCCAACAATGTGAAATATCAAATGAAGCACAATATAAACCTCGTTATAGTTTCTCTTAGATACATAGGACAATTTGTTCCTTCATTCCGTGATCATCAACACAAAAAGAGCAGAAAGGTCATGCAGCATTGCCTGTCTGTCTCAGAGTTTTGCTGGCCACATCAACAGATTTTCTAGGTCAACACATTCGAGTCATCTTTGTTTTTTCGTTGCTTTATATTTTTACCCGTTATCTTCTGCTTAAACTCCTTCTCAAGGCTTTTGATGATTAGATGAACTCTAATAGTTCAAATCTAATTTCTGATCCTCTACAATCCATTGTTTTCACGATAGCAACCTAACTTAGAAAGAGATGCATCTGGTCAAGCACAAGTTGCACAACCATTACAAGCAGAGTAATTAAAAGAACATATTAGACCATTTCCAAAGAGAGAAGATCAAGTCATGAGGTAATTCTCGATAATAGGGGAACGGATTTGATGAACACAGAGAAATAGGAACTAAAATTGATTATAGAAAGAAAAAAAAAAAGGGGGAATTTGTAGAACCGATGTTGGATAAATGACTTTAGATGGATCATCCACTGTGGAAAAAGGTTGGACAGATTTTACATCTAGCATTTAGAGCAAGGATTTAGCTTCGTGTGGCACTTGGTTGTCGACCAGATGTTTCAGCAGTATGCACAGTGCTGTGTCAGCCAACACGGCTACAAGATCTTGGTCATTGACTTTTCCAGCCATGAGGATCTCCTATTAGCAAAACATTACCACATATTGATTCTGTAAATTTCAAGGCAAGGAAACAAGGGAATGGTGTCTTTACTCCCGACCAGGACAATCATTAAACCGATACAATCCCATGAATGAAAGACGAGGATAAGGAACTCTCAGATCATTCCATATCTTGTTGGATTAGACACCATAGTTTGTTAGAACTTCAATTTATTAATTTTCATTTAAAAAATATTCATACTATATGAAATAATCTCAGCATAAAAAGCAAATTCAATATCATGAATGATGACAAAATGAGGATTTTAAATTACACCAATTATTCTATTTGATAAAATAACCTAAACAGGATTGTTCAATCATGCAGAGAAAATCAGATGTTCCTGGTTTGCGGTTAAAGCTCTAGCACAACTACAACTATTGCTGATGTAAAGAACATATAACTACAAAATTCAAAAAACAAATCTGACTTGGTATAAGTAACATAATTCGTGGAGCAATACCTGATCGAGATTATTGTCTGCCTTGACCAGTACAGAAGAATAAACCTTCCGTCGATTATCAGCCGAGTTAACTTCTTTCTCCTCGATGTAAGCAACACGTAATGATGGATATCTTGAATATCAATCTTAAGTCAGTAATAATGAGAAATGAAAGATGCAAACTGCCAATGGATTTTCAAAGGATACCTTATCATCAAATCAAGTATATCTTGAGCATGTGGATCACCTGAAGATTTTTGTGCTCCAAAATTTTGGCAAGAGACGACATAAGTGAATTTCATATCGGCTAATGCATCAGACTTAGCTGACAATGACTGCTGGCTGTTTCTCTTGTTCTGTTCTCCATCAATAGCAGCATATCCTTTACAGATTTATGGTTTAACAATTAACAAATAAGAACAACTTCCTAGCTTATAAATGTAAAAATTTTGTATTTCTAACAAGGTTGTAAATATTTCAAGGGACTTTAAGAAAAAGTTAAGAACCATGATGGAAGAATAGGAGATTTTTTAACAAAATTCAATAGCTGCTTTAAGATGTACCATTTCCCCACCTGGATCACTAGCTCTATCCAGCAATGCTTGCAGTTTCAAAGCCTCCCTATAATACATCATTCCGCGGACTGGTTCAGTGATAAAAGAAAATTCACATATTAGATGTTTTTTATAACAAACGAACGAAGCAAATCAAAGCAAAGGCATCAAGTTCTGTTCTCTTATCACCAGTGCGACTCAATGTTTGTCCACGGAAAGAAGCCCAACATTGAATTTCTTCATTTGATGCCTTAGGACCGAGACGTTCTAGAAAGTTTGTCCACTCATCTAAAATAAAGAAATGAAAATCATTAGCAACATGCATATGGAATTAAGAGACAATATTTGCGACAAAGCCATTCCCAAAGGTACCTGGATATATTTTTTGCATATACGAGAGAATGGACGCCCCATCTTGACTTGAGTGAAGCTCCTCATGTGAAAATTGAACTTCTTCCATATAGTAAGGAGTCATCACACTAATTTTGAGAGAACTTTAGACCATAAAATTTCATGGAAAACCAAAATTTTCTTTTAATGGATAATAAAAAACCAAAAGAATATCATTGACTAATGCTCTTCATTTCAAGGTTTACCGTGCCGCAGCATGTCACCCAATATGGGTGGTATGTATCGGTTCTACAAGGGACTCGTACGGATGGTATATATCGGTTTATTGGTATGTCCTATCATAGTGTGTGTCAGTACATCGATACGGTTCGGTACATATCATATCGACGGCCGATTGGTATATCAATACAGATCGGTAAGACGAACCATGCTTCATTTTACTAGTTCAGCAACTTTTTTTCTTTGAAGTAAAGAATATTAAAAAATAAAAATTTTACCATTTAAGAAAAGCTTGTTGTCACTACATGGAATTTGATTAGGAAAACGAATTTCGAAATTCAATTCAATTAGTTTAGTAGTTTTGCAAATATCACTGAGAGATATTATAATAATCAAGTGGAATGAGAGAAAGAATGGCAGACAAGGTAGGTTACTACACACCATGTAAATCTTGATAACTTGATATGAATTCTATAACTATGACATTACTACAATTTAAAACTTCAAACTTCCTTAATATGCCAGAAAACAATAGGGATCCTACATTTATTATCTTTGTTGAAAATCAATGAACTTTAGTGGTACATATCAAGAAAAGCACTCTAAGAGTTTCTTTTCCAAATTTGTCATGACTGACCATAATTCCTCTGGCTGGTAGTGGTTCAAACTTCAAACATACTAAATCAAACCCAGCATAACAATAGGCAAAATTGATATCCTACACCCAACCTATCTTACAAGGGCCATATGAGATAAAATCTTCTCTCACCAGGTTGAGTCACATAATGTTAGCCAAACAACAAATTTTGTTTAATTATTATTTCCATTATGATCCGACCCTTTTCTAGGCTTCTAGCATGGGTCAAGTAAGCCCTAAACTTTACTGCTGTTACTAGTTTTTAGTTCCGCCTTGCTGGATTTTATATGGTCTTATAGTCTCTTCCTCAGCTTCATGGATTCAACATTCATCTTTGATACCAAACCTTTATTTGTTAGAATCCCACTCATGGACCCAGACCTAGACACGAGGCAGCCATTTTCAGATTCAAGTTACACGATTTAGCATCAGCACCAAGAGCGCTGGCTCCCCACCAACGAGTTAACAAGCAGGCCATGTTACCACTAGACTAATCAATGCTTCTCTTTGTTGGTTAACCACATGGGAGAGCACGCAAGCCTGCTAAGTGACCACTTGATCCTACATTTACATGGATAGTCCATGCCAGAGCTTATGCTGGATTCATGCTGACTCCTAGTATAAAACTGAACTTTAATCAGCGTGTCACAAAAATCCAACATCTTACCTAATTTGAGCAGTCTAATGGAAAACAAGCAACATCAGCCCTATTCCAAAACATTGAGAACATTTCTCTATGTTGTTGCTTTCCAAATAATTTTCATCACTGTTTCTAGCAACTAGTTTAGTAAGTCAGAAAATCCTCTTTTGAGTGCTGGGAAGATGGAAACATGTACAAAAAAAATTAGAAAAATTAGCACAAGGGCATTTAGATGGAAGACTAATGTTACTTAAAAAAAGGAATTTCTTATATTCATGGAAAATTAAAGATATCACCGACTAAATTCAATTACCTCCATCAATTCTCACTGATCCTTGATAAAATATTGATGCATTATTGTTGTTCTAAAGGGTTCTGCACAACCTGACAAAAGATAAAACATTTTATCTCCATCTGCATACAAGTTGGTAGAGACACCTCTTTCTCAATAGAATGGACACCTGGTTCCAATAACCCACTAATGAAACTATGGAGTTCCCACCTCAGTGGCAGCTTTAGAACATTTACTGAGTTTTTAAGCATGCAATAATATTTTATCGTTTTGCCACATTATCCTAAATCTAGAGATAAAGACAGTCCCTAACGACATAGAAACATCAAATTAGAATCATGTATATTATTGAAATATTGAATATATAACTTAATATAATTTGGATTCGTCATTTCGAGTATTGGACCCATCTCACGGATTTGTCAGGTCTATATGCACCGGTCTACATCGATGTCCTGACAAACGGAACGCTAGGGCGTACCGGTGGGGACTCACATGATCCGTGTCTCATTGCCAATCGGATCAGTCCATACCGACTGTATTGTACTAACTCAGGCGGTACAACAAACGTTGGTCTACGTTATACTTGAAAGACAAAATGTCACGAACTGATAATAAATGATGATAAAGACTCAAAATGCTTCGGTGAAAATAACTGATCAATTTTGGTACCTGAATGACAACATGTTACGCACTTTAGGAGCACTAGGCATATCCATGAACAAAGATGTCGCAAAGAATGAGATGCGTCTTCGAGCCTCCAAGTTAGTGGGAATGTCCATAGCTTTTTCTTTGACGGTGAGCAACAAATATAGTCGCTTAACCTGCCCAAAAGATGGTGTCATATGAAGAAATTATGCTTTTCAGATATATAAGTGATTGACCTGTTCTTTCAATGAACCATCATCAGGAAATGGGAAACATATGGCACAGTCAGATGCAAACAACTCTGGCTGATGACATCCAAATAAACCATCACCATCTAACACCAGATTTGTGGAGCAATTGATCATGTCCAAGATACTGTTATCAATGAATCCATCAACAGAAGAACAGAAACAATTATAATACAACAGATCAATATCTTCTGTTGCTCACCTTGAACTATTCATCATCACATCTTTTGTCAAAATCTCTATTATATCTTGAAGTAAAATGACTACTTTCTCTTGATGAGCTAGTTTGTTTTCAAACTACACAAAGATAGCCAACATGTCAAAAGAAGCAACTTAAGATTTAAGCAGTAGGATGACTTTTCAAGTCGGTATCTGAACAGCCACAGTATAATTACCAGAAATTCAACCAGGTGGACAAGCTTATCATGTATAATAGGAAGTTCATTCATCTGAAAATCCACAAGAAGGCTTGAATTTTTAATACCTTGTTCAATTTTTTTGAAAATATCCCCCACAACTCTGAACCAAAAGCCAGTTATGTTATAACAATATTTAAAAGTATAAAGGAGTTTATTGATTCCAAGAGACAGAAATATAGGAAACATGGGTAAAATATGAGTGACAAAAAGGTCTACCTTTTCTCTAGATCACCAGTGATGAGGAACTCGAAGATACTCTTCAGTGAGTCATAAGATTCATTAATAGCATTGATCATATAACTATCTTTGTTTATTTTTCGCTGAAGTTGCTCATACTTCCCCGCAAAATCTTTAGTCACATTCACTGCTGCCGAAAACTAAAATGAAAAGGGCTCCTAAGTTATAGAACTGTATTATGATGCATATGGCATTCCAAAAATAGAAGTTACCTTACTAGCCAAAAGAAATAAGGGCCACCTTATAGAATTAGAACTCAAATTTGCAAACACTGGCATGATCATTAAATCCAACTCTCTATTGGCAAAGAAATTAAACCGTCATATAATGTCTTCAATTAAACTGTCATACAATGTGGTAAGTATCAATTCAAACAAATGAGTTACAAAGTACCTGTTACTTATTAAATCCTCCATGCGAAAGCTGCTGATAATTTTATTCCAAACTGTAGCAAATCTAACCAGGTCACTCCTTTCCTGTTTTAAATCCTAATTAGGTAAATTAAAAGAGAAAATTAGAAAAAAGGGGAATCAACTCTTTTATTGATAAAATTAGTTTTAAAAAGATTGTGCAAAGAAAGACATCCACCTTAAAAATTTTGTTGTGTAAAAAGTTTCTGTAAGTCCTCTTATTTTCTTTTTGTGATGTGCGAGGAACAAGAAAATCATTGAACCTAGAGGGCAAGGAGTGGAACCGACTTCTCACCATTCCCATTGTACGAATCTGGATTTGAATGATACAATCAGCACTAAAGCATATGCTAGTTATATAGGCATCAAGCTGGAGACTTAGATTGGAACAAAACTTGGCAACTCACCTCCCCGAGATGATGGATGATACCATAAACTCCACCAAAGATTGTACAAAATATAGAATACCATATCTGTGTGTCCATAAAATATACCTGAATGGAAAATGAAAGCAGCAGAATCAAAGTTCAAGAATCTTCCAGCAAATTGCATGGAACTAAAAATAGAAAAGACAAACAACAAAGAACATGTTTAAATTTGTAAATGGGAAGATATTTACAAGAAGAACTGGGGCCCAGACTGCAAGGATTGCACCGGCATTGTTTTTGACTGAAGCAAGAAAGTAGACAATTAGTTATAGACATCATATAAATTTCATCCATAAATAATGCTATGAGAAAAGGCACCTTTTGGAAAGAGCTCATGCCAATCATACTCATTTACATTAACTTTCATTATTTGCTTTGTTGGCTGTACAAGAAGTTTTATCTGCATATGAGGACAAGGAATCATTTGGCTAGAAGTACAAAAAAAATGCAACCTCAGTCTGACTTGTGAAACTTATATGAAACAAAATAGATCAATAGTACTTATATGAAAACTTGTGATCAATAACCTAAAAGAAGAGGAAATGATGCAAATGTGTTAACATTCAAAATGTAATTTGTTATTTGATTGAATATATCATGACTGTTTAGTCACAATCTAAACACAAAAAAAATCATAAAGATCCAGAAAAGACAGATTAGGATTAAAAACATCATTAGGCATTAGCAACTGTTTGGCAGCCATAAAAAGGTTAAGTTGAAACACAATACGGTTAACTGCTTTAGACATTAGCATCTACTTGAATCCAAGAAAAAAGTTGGAAAAGTAATTTAGATTACAACATATCTCCATTGAGAACAAGGATGTCACTTAGAGCCTTGGATTATAGTAAAACGAAATTCAAGCCCCTTTCTTTCCTTTGCTTGTGTATGGAGGCACAAAAAGGTAAAACTTCCTCTTCTTTTTGAAAGATATCTAGAGAGGTGAAGGGGAGTTCTGAATAAGTTTTCTTTTCATTTACTTGAGAAGTCCTGAAAAATATTGTCCTGGTAAATTCCAAACAGTTCAATTTTCCTATTGAACAAACATCAGAAACTGAGGTTTGGGTAAAAACAGATCAATGAAAATTTTCATGCAACTGAAAACATCCTTAATGATTATTCAAAACACTTATTTGCAAGACACCGAAGACCGAAATGCACACACATTTAATAATCAGATCTTAAAATTCAGTATATTCAGTTATTCACCATGACTAATGTATTTTCCTTTTATGCCTTTGACAAAAGGACAACATTGCTGGCCATTTTTTTGTAAATGCCATTACAAATTTAAGCTACTACAGTTCAATATGGTGTGCTCGTGATCCAAAGATCTGTATGTGAAATCCAAAGTTCAATTGTCATTAATAGCTGCAATTAGACCAGCAATGAGCATTCAGCATTTGCCTTAAAAAGAAAGTCAACAGTGAAAGAGTCACATTCTAGGCTGTGAAAGCATAATTTTACTTTTTGACATATCCACATAAAAATCTGTAACCAAAAGTTCAAAAGTTGCATTTAATATCAAATTTTCTTGTTGTGCTTTCCTTGATCTTGTTTACAAATCTTGTCCCTGGATTTAGTCATCCTATTACCTCAAAATAATAGCTGAACAAAAGTTTGATTGACAATAGAATCACCCAAAATGTTGTGTACCTGAGAGAGAGAAAGAGGATATTAGCCAATGGTACTAACAATACTGTATAAAATTGATAGATCAGGAAATTACTTCAGAAGAGAAACTTGGCCCATTTGCATTCCTCGTCCAATGTATAGTCGTGGCTACAGCAAAAAATCTTATCAGCATTTATAAACAGATCAACTTAATTCAACAATTGACAGCATGTAGGATCATTAAAATTTTCCCTATAAGTTGTTTAAGAAAAAAAAATGTGGGAAATACAATGACAAATTTCAAATTCCCTATACAATGACAAATATAAGCTAATGAGAATAAAAACTCTATATAAAATTACAGGATAACATGAGAACTTCCATGTGGTTTTCAAATTAAGTTGGCTAAAGGGGTTGTGATGCATTTAATGGGTCGTGTTGTGTCAAATGATTTGACCTGACAAGACCTGAACTATAATTAATAAGGTTAAACTGGCTATTTGTGATAAGCCAAGAATAAATAGTTCAGGTAAGGATTTTTGACCTTTTGACACACTCAACTATAATGATCATGTTCAGGTCTTGTGTCAAGGTCAACCCAACAGCAATCCAATCCAACCCATTGACACCCCATCAGCAAGCCTCTATATTTATCAATTTGGAGTCATCTATATATATCACAATCCACCATTTAATTCCCCTACAACAAATATCATTCTTATACTTCAAATTATGCGGGTCTACTCAAAACCAAGGGCCCTAATATACGTAAGTCCATATGTCAAATATGGAGCTGATCGACTATTGTATGCTTTCATTTTTGTTTTACTCTTTACTCATTTTTTCCAACTTTTTAACTGTCATTTGAAAGCTATAAAGGAGGTTATCCTTGGAAACAAAAAGATAACTACCTAGGCATTCACCGTGATCCACTACAACAAATACATAACTGAGACATGATTGTTAATGCTTTGTATATGTCCTAGAAAAAAAAGAGAGTTATGCTGCTAAGTCTATGGAGAATTAACATGAGGACGATACTTACTTGCGCCCACCAGGAAATGAATTTACAGATTTGCCAATTTGACGTCTCAAGATAACTGCTAACAGCAGGAAAGAAAAATAATGCCATTCCAACGACATTACTAGTCAAGTATATTGCGACCACAATCATATACGGTGATAAGCAGAACAGATAAAGATTGCTCTGAGATAGTTTTGTGGAGCAAACATAATTTTTTTGAGAAGTGGCATACACAGCTGGTAGAATTATCGTCCATATTGCACATATACAAAACTTCAAAGCAAATCTTAGTTTCTCATCGAAGTTCAGGGTATGCCTTGCTTTCCATGTAAATACAAAGTCAATAGTCACTGCAATTGATCAAATATGATAAAGGAGTCATTCAGTACATAATCTATGATATTGACAGAAATAGTACATTATGTGTAAAGTTGTAGTCAGAAATATGCAAAATATTGGGAGAACAACCTTGTATGAGCCTAAGAACTGCATTAGTCACAAAAATGCTTAAAATATCTTCGAAGACTAAGGGATCAAGTAATTCAAGAGGAGTCTCCAAGCCATGCCATGCCATGATTATCATAACCTGTGAATTATAGTGATATTTGAGAAACAAGAAAACCATTTTTACAACAGAATAAATGAAAGAAACAGCCAAAAAGTTTTACAAGCTGTATAAACCTGGAGAGCAAGTATAAGAAATGTCCACATCCGGTCAAAGCTTCTAAACAGATGCCAGAATGATCGAATTTCTACAAAGTTTGTCTTGCCCACCCACTTAGAGTGCGAAGTTATAGTTTCCTAAGAGACATATTGTATCATATCAAAGGAAAAGATTATACAATATCAAAAATATAATTACTTGAATTTTCTATGCACATCGATCAAATGAAGTATAAACCAATCTTGTGTTGCCGACTCACAAATACACATAATGGATCATAAGAGTAGCATCACCAAAAAAAGAAACAAATATGAAATTTGACCAGTTTAATGAGGTGATTATGTTATTACCACAAAGAGGGAGATGGAGAATGATAAGTACAATTTTGAAATTTCAATTTTCAAGTAATTCTCATTGAAAAGTAACATAAGCAGTCCTTTTCATTGCCCTCTGATGGTTGCTCACCCAACTTACACTTAAAAACCGAATGTCCATTAAAGTTTATTTCATGATTTGTCATACCACGGTATGCCATGTGATATGGGTGGTACATATCGATCTGATAGGGGACTAGTACGTGAACCGCCCTATAATGAGCAATACACATTACATGACCCCGTATCGGGTACCATTACCGATCAAGGACTGAGATTGCCTTGTTTGAACCAAAGTAAAGGATTCCTCCCCCTTCTTCAATTTATTGCACTCTCTCAAACTCTTTCTCACTCACATCTCTCTTTTATTCTCACATTTTCACTCTCCAAAACTCAACAAATCTATGATTTGTGAATTGGATCAAATTTGAGAGGCTATATTTGGGAGGATTAAGAGAAAGAATACTTTAGTATGTATTCTCTTTTCATATTTTTATTGATTTATGAGATGATTAAGTCTATTCTATGTGGTTAATGACTTAATGTCTAATATGTAGTTTGACATATTTTTTATGGTAGAATAATGTTAATTAGGAAGTATTTAAGGCTTTTAATATTATGATTAGTGTGTTTAGTACTGATTTTTTCAAAAATAGACACTTAATGGATCAAATATTTATATTTCATGCATACTAAGGTGATTTACATGTTTGTAATGGTAAATATGTTTAATTAAGTTTTTTTTAAAACTGTGATTAGCAATTTTAATGATGATTTAATCAAAATTTGATCCATATTAGGTCAACTCAATGTCTTTAATACCTATGGCTATTAGGGCATTTGACATATTTATAGGGGTGAAAGAAGACTAATTAGGGATTAATTAACTATGTTAATGTTGTGATTAGTGTATTTAATTACGATGATATCGAAATTTGACCCATATTGGTTTAATTAAATGTCTTCAATGCATATTAGAGTGTTTGACATATTTATAGTGATGAAAAAGGAATAATTAGAGAGTAATTAACTATGTTAATGCTGTGGTTAGTGTATTTAGTGATGATTTTATCATAATTTGACCTATATTAAATCAAATTTACATATTTAATGCTTCTTAAGTTATTTGACATATTTATAGTGGTAAAATAAAGCTAATTAATGTATAATTATTTTTTTTATTATTGTAATTAGTGTATTCAATGATATTGAGTCAATTCTACATATTTAATGCAAAATAGGTTGATTGATATATTTATAGTGATAAAGTAGGGTTCATTACGTATAATCGTACCTTATTATTTTAAATTAGGACTAATCATAACTTGCTCAATTTTGGTAAGAACATAATACCAAAGGAATATGCATATGATGATTCTTGGGATCATGCCCAAAAGATATATGAGAACCGTCATTATTGACAATGTATTTATTATGACTACATTAACAAGGGTGGAGGAATCACTTGGGTGAAGATGCATTTAGCCGGCAAGTATCCTGATGTTGCAAAATGCAAGAATGTTCCGATAAAGGTCTATTGAACATTTCAAGATAAGTTACAATAAGCAAGGAAAGATACAATAACAAAAAAGATAAGAGCTAAAGAAGAATACCATATAATTATGCAGAAACCGGTTTATAACAAATATAAGGGTCGTGACAATGATATCAACCCGAATCTTAAAGTTGGTATTCATGCATTACTGAAGCATTAGCACTTATACGAGGAAGCAATGAGGCATCAACGACCTAACTCATAATGGGAGCGTGACAATGGAAGTGGATCTATGCTACAAGGAATCTAAAAGTCGACCAGCATGAGGTAGCCAATTGCCCCTTATCAATTGCGTCGAATTGATAGCATGAGGCAGGGTGGAATCCGTGGTTTTATGAGAGGACTTGGCAAGAGGTCAGCATTAAATATTATTAATATTGATTCGCAAGCCTATCCTTCATAAACAATGAAGCAGACACAGATTGACGATGCATATAGAAAAGAAAAGAAACAGAATATTGGGAAGGCAATCGCAAAATGATTCAACTTCCAACATAGCCCAAGGTCCATATTATCATAGTATGATCTCCTCTATTCAAAAGACTGGCATGGAGATCCAACCTCCAATACTAAAGGAAATCCACGACGTGTATGTAGATGAGAAGATGACAAAACTAAAAGATTGGATTAAATCTTTCAAGAGGTAATGAGACAAATATAGGGTGATACTAATGTGTGACAATTGGACAGGACCAATAAGAATGAGTATCATTAATTTTCTTGTGTATTGCAACAAACGGATGGTTTTCTATAAGTCAGTTAATGCTTTCGACAATATTCAAGATGCAAATTAATTAAAAACCTAATAGACACCATGGTAGAGGAGATCGAACCACAGTACATTGTCCAGATAGTCATCGACAATGGAGCCAATTTCAAGAAGATCATTTTACAGTTAGTGAGATAAAATATATTGTTTTGGACTCCATGTGTAGCTCATTGCATGGATCTACTGCTGAAGGATATTGGCGAGCTACCATCAGTCAACAAGTATGTAGCTCAAGCACAATCGATCACAAAGTTTATGAATAGTAAGATACTTCGACCTGGAGTCACTTGGTTTGCTATAAATTGCATTATTAAAGTCAATACAGCAAAAAAAGTAGGGCCTCAAGGCAATGGTCATCTTACAGGAATGGTCTGATTTCAGGTATTCAAGATCGAACGATTGAAAAAAAGATAAAAAAGACTATTTTTTATTCTAGATTTTACGGTATCGTAAATTAAATTATACTAGGAGTGGAACCACTTTATGTTGTCCTCCATAAGGTCGATATAGATAAGCATCCCCAAATGTCTTATCTTAGACATATGCTAATTACAGTAAGAGAGGAGGTCAAGAAAGCATTCATAGATTATTTTAAGGCTGATCAATACTTATAGATCATCGATGGCAGGACCTAAGTTCATATGAACCAAGACATCTATAATGTAAGTAAATTCATATTTAGTGTAATTTAATTCATAATTTTTAATATTAAAAAAAAATACTAATGAAATTATTTGTCTTACAACGTATTATTTAAATCTAGCCATTCGATTTTGGTATAGTCTTGGAATGCGATCAAATTTATTATCAGCACTAAGAAATGTTATATATCGACTCTTGTTAAGCACTGCAGATACAACCAGGGTCGATTATTCCATGAAACAATTAGTTCATTCTCCGACGTTGTAGCTGTATTATGTTGTTACAATATGGATTCTGGTGAGAAAAAGTTACACATATGCTATATTTGACATTAATTGTTTATTATACTAATAAAGTCCTTTTTATATCTTTTTGCAATCGAGTAGTGGCTATAGTTTAGAGGGGATGCACCAAATTTAAGGAAGGTTGTCATCCGTGTACTTTCGTAGATGACAACATCTAGTGGTTGCGAACATAATTGGTCAATGTTCGCATTGATTCACACAAAGATACACAACAGACTATCGTATAGACGATTGAAAAAACTGGTATATGTCCACTATAACATGCAGCTATAGTTACGATATGCCAAGCTCAATAAGAAGCCAAAGGAAACAAAGATTGATCTCATCGACCTCCAATAATACAACAAAGATTTAGAGCCGATATTAAAGTGTGTCGAAGCAATGGAGAATCAAGAGGATTCTCTACTTGATGAGGCGGGAGATCCTTCATATCCTTCGTGTTTTATCACCAAGACAATAGAAGAAAAAGCACATCCCCAACAAGAGGAAGATCCTCCTCGGACAGAACGTGACAGAAGGAGCCAGACAACATCGAGTCAAACTGCTCGAGGAACTAGAGATGTCCAATTATCACAGTCATCCTCCCAATATGCAAAGGCAAAGGCAAAGGCAAAAGGGAAGGTAGTAGTATCAGCCGCTTCGTTAGAAAGAATCGAGTCAGGCGATGAGACACCTTCTCAATCGCATTCAACAACCAGCTCGGTCCAGAGACATGGCAACGACGTGGACAGCAATGAGTCGACCGATTATGGCAACGACGTCGGGGAGTCAATGGTCCCATCTACGTAATTTAAGGGTAGTGTATGGACCGAGGAGTAATATTTTACACTTGTCACCCAAGATTCAGATCATAGAGCTCGACAAAATATTGGTTAAGTTTATACACAAAAGGGGAAGAGAAAGACGGTAGATGATTTTGAGCAGATGCAACAGAGCCTACACGGTGCAGATACAAAGCAAAGCTCATCGTATTCACAGTTGCCATATTATAAAGAATGTTATGGCCAACAGTAGTACGATGATAGTTGGTCATTCTTCTTCGAGCAACAATACGATAATCGATCTTATGATACAAAGTAATAGATCAATGATGAAAATAAAAGTTTTGATATTCTCCATGCTCCACAACAATACATGCCACAATCGTCCTTGCCTCAGGAGCCGCCTTAGACACAAATGGTTCGGGATGATCAGATTACGACCATCACCATATTGATACACCCATGGCATATGGTGTATCAGTATACTATGTCATGGGATCAATTTTAGGATTGGGTCTGACAAACATATCAAATTAATATACAGATCTACATAGGATCGAGAGCCCTGATCCACCGCCCGTGGAGACCTATCATTACTTTTGATGGTAGAACTAGGTATATCCATCGATTGATAACTTGATTCATTTAAATCTTAAAGTTTAAGTTATTTAAAAATAATCTAATAATTTAAATTAATTTTTATAGATAATTCAATATTAATGGAAGGATGGTCCAGAACATAAAGCAAAGCTACTCCTTAAAGCTCAAAAAAGATATATGTCATTATTCTTTCCTAATTTAGATTATTTTTACTTAAATTATACTAATTTTATATTTATTTCTAACTTAAAAATCCTAATATAATTTTTTCTATTTTAAAGAATTTTTAGAGCTATTTTTTAGAATTTTTTCATACTGTCAGTATGCCTCGTCGTACCAACATATGGTACGTCGATATGCCTTATTATCTACCATATCGATGGCTGGCCGATACACTGATACATACCGATAAGATGAACCTTAGTTTATTCTATTGTTAAATATCAAAGAAATTAAATTATAATAAAAAGAAACTCATGCTAGATAAAGACACCAAATCCAAAAATACAGAGCATGTAAGTTGAGCACTAGACTAAATTCTTATGATTTAATGGCAATTAAACAAACCTACTTTCTGTCTTGGATACATCATCTTTAATTAGTAAATTTTCAATTAACCAACGATATTTTGGAAAGAGCAAGCAACTCTGTTATATTTAGTTAAAAGTCAAAGAACAAGAAATGATTGTCATACCTTAGTATCGACACTTTGATTAGAGAGAGCTGGCGTACTTTGATTAGAGGGAGGCGACATACTTTGTTTAGATCGAGGTGATGTACAAAAGAAATCATGGTCAGGACGCATGGGCCAACCAAGCTTAAAACAATCAACAGACCTACAGAGAAGTTACAGAGTCAGCAGGGTATCATAAGCATGCTCATATAGGTGTGCACCGAAGGAGATCATTAAAAGGCAATGCTCACCAAAAGAACTCATTCAGATCGTCATAATTTCTCCATGTCGAATGATCAGAGTGCCCATTTTTACTTTTTCGGGCTTCCTTCAACAATAAAATCAAGCTAAGATAACATAGAGAAGGCAAATCAACAAGGAACTTGAGAATGAATGTATAGAACCTTATATATGACATCGTAGATTGGGGTAACTATGTTGTTGAGAAAAGATTCACATTCTCCTCCATATGCAGGTACGACTTTCTCTCCAGTTTTAAAGCTAATTGCACCGGATAGCATCCCATATAAATCACCTGCCATCTGAAAGAAGAGTTTAATCTCATCAAAGAAAGAAATAGTTTCAACAAATTTATAATTCCATGTATTAAATAACATGAAAACTAGGTCCAAACTATTAGGGTTTAACTACCTGGATCTCCAATTATGTGGTTGTCTTGCTAGCAACTTACATGGATAACCCTAGGGTCATCATGGCCTTCCTAGTTGTTTCTAACCTAGTTTTCTAAGTCCCTTCTCTCTGTCACAGACTCGCAGTACCTCATATGTGAATTGACTTATCAGTGTATAACCTCTTTCAACATGCTTGAGCCACCTCAATTGATTATTTTCTTGTTATCCGTGGTTATATTTCTTTCTATAACACCCATTTGTCTTTCATATGTTGTTGCCTAGTTGTCCAATTTGTATAGCATAGAACCTTTTTAAAAACGACAAATAATCATACAAAATAATGATATAAATTGCACATTACCTGATGAAATATATAGCATAGGCACTCTGGCATTAGCCGTAAGTTAGAAGCCTCCCCCCATATAAGCAGATATAGAGAAATGTATAGTAATTTGTACTGTTGCACTTCCTGCTTCACAGACGGTAACCTAATGGCAAATAAAAGTAGAAGACACATTGCATATCATTAGTAAATGATATCAAGAGAGTAAATACCAAACAGTAGATGTTTTTGTCTAGTCAGTAGGAATAACTGGACCAAGTCCTTACCAAATGTTGCTTTGTCGCCCCAAAAATTTGCACCAGTTCACATAATTTTCAAATAATTCCACCATTAGTTCGTGTACCGCTTTATCATCAAGCTGACAAAGAAAAATTCTGTGTCTGTACCCGTGTTTCATGAGAAACCAAATATAAGATGATGCATATCTACCCAGCAGGTGGTACCTTCAACATGGACGTGGGCTTTGGACTGAGCCTGCTTTGTATGTTGGCTAGCAGTAAAATCAGATGCTCCCGCTGATTAGCTACATTTCCTTTCTGGAAAGCACAACGACTTCATAAACTACAGTATAATGCTGAAGTTAAGACACGAGGATCACATGAAAAAAGCTAAGGAACCATCAATATAGCAATTGTTTTCCATGCCAACCGTGCATAGGTTAAGGTGGGTATCGTTGCACAAAATGCATAGCTTATTCTATCTACCTGAAACCCAAACCAGCATTGAAGCCTTTCAAATAAATCCTTGTGGCCACCTGCATCATCCTGAGCACCTTCCGCTAATGGAAGACCTCGAACACTACGTACAGCAGAAACTGCAGCTTTAATCTGTAAATTTGAAGTTAAAAGATATTCCATAACAGGATATGACATAAATCAGAATTGACACTAGTGCAAGTAGCTAAATCATGAATGTATCCTTGGCAATCTACAAAAATATAACTGAGATGGAAACTTAGCAAATTAATACAGCAAACTGCATGCTGGCCACCTCCAGCGTATTTGACATGGCAAATTTGACAATGACATTCACTAAGAACCTCAGATAGAAGATTTATTTAACCTCTGGAAGAAGCATAATTGCATGCTGGCCACCTCTAGTGTCAAGCGGAAGAATATTATATCGATCATATGAACGGACACTTTCTTCAATGTCAACAGCAGCAGCAGACTGTGAATTTGCGAGATACAATTAATATGAGAAAAACTTCAAGTGTGCTAGTTTCTTTTAGGCCAAGGAACCTTATTGAAGTTTTGAAAAGGACAAAGCCGGAAACCTCGGGGCCAGCTCTAGATATGAATGCTTTCAACACTTCGAATAGCACAGACGAAACTTCACCTTCTTTCATTTTCTTCCTGGTAAAGAAGAAGTTAACTGCTAAGAAAAATGGTAAAAACAAATAGCACATGAAAGAGCAAAGCCACCAATTAGGAGTCAGGAGTGGTAATTTCTCTTGCGGTCAGTATAAGTGAAACCATCAATTATAAATTAGAAACAGTGACCTCTCTTGGAGTTGAGTAATAACTTACTTGTTGTAGAAATATTTCAATTCCCGAGCATCACTTGTTTCCTTCCGCATCTGCATGGTGGTATATTCATCCTATCACGCAAAAGCAAAACACAGATATGAGAAGGAGAAATATGATAGAAGATCATGATAGAGGCATTCATGGAAATCTAATCAATCTTACGTGATTTGAGTACATGATCGAGGAAAATATCTCCCTCAAAACTTGTATAATAAAATCAATCTCTTTCATAGTATATTACTCAATTCCTAGCAGTACATGCATGTGACGTGTGTACACAGGGCCATGGAGCAATGAGATTTGTCGGGAGAAGAAAAAGGAAAGCAAACATTCGAATTACCTAATGCGTTATTCAACAAAGATCACTGAGACAGAGCAAGAAAATCTCTATTCATGCAAAACATCTTAATATTTTGTATTGCAATAGCTACATGGACACCAAAAGGACTAAAACCGTAAACAAAATTGTGAGCGTATTCGTAATGGTAAGATTCAAGAACCTGCTTGAGTCTTAGAAGAAGTGCGGTTTTGAATTGTCGGACACCCCGACCGTTTGAATTTGGATCCAGCATGTGTGCGTTCTCGAAAGCATGAAAGCGACCTGTCCATGGAAGTCATCAAGAAAATGATGCGAAGTCAGCAAATTAAAAACGCATGCTATATAACTCTTTTGAGGGAAAAATAGAAAACAGGAAGGATCGCTCTGCACCGAGCACATGCTACTGGTTGCTTCCAAATTTTATTTGTTTTGACATTAATGAATGTAGGTACACCCTACCTTTCCGAATATTCTCATTTTCTCAAGTCATAGTGCCATAAGAACACATCCCGCACTCTCGAACCAAAATTTCTCCTTGCCATCCCTAAAAGAGGTGTTAAGTTGGGCTAGACATGTTGTGCCAGAAGCTACGAGCTTAAGCTTTTGGATTCGAGTGGTATTCAAATTAACATGTCCGGGGTTCGCAGGTCTCCCTAACGATGGGTCGTAGGAACATATCATCTCTTGGATAATCACAGCAAAAGGATGAAGAACCAATAAATGACCTACAATCTCTACGCTCTGATTTCTCTTCTCCATGGCGATTCAAGAATCGGGTAAGTCGAGAAATGCAGATTGACCAGGAAGAGGGCGACGCAGGTATCTACTTCTTACAGTGGTAGGCGACGCGAGGGGACTCGCTCTCGATCTGGTTGGCCACGCGGAGGAAGCGGCGCACGTCGGCGACGAGCGTCGGCGGGACCTTCTCGCTGTCGAAGGGAGCCGGCGAGTACTGGGGGGCAGTCGGCCGGTGGACCGACGGCATAGAGGAGGTCCTCGACGGCGGGTCGGAGGGTCCCTCCGCGGGCACGATCTCGTTCGCCATCGCCAGCCCAGCTCCAATACGACGAGGAGATCCCTCGAAGGATTCCGATCTGATCCGCCATGGCTTTTGGATCCACGTATATGTAACAAATGTTTGCGCACATACGTCTCCGTATGGCTTTTGCTCTTTTTGGGGTGGGCGGGCTTCGAGCGAGGTGGGAGCTTTTTTGCTTTTGCTTTTGCTTTTGCTTTCGTTTCCGCTTTACTAGTGTTGTTGTCTGACGACAGCAGAGAGGAGAGAGACAGAGGGAGAGAGAGGAGGAGGAGGAGAAAATGGGGGAGAACGAGAAGTCGGAGAGAGACGGAGGTAGGAGGAAGAAGGAAAAAGGGCGGAAGATGAGGAGGAACGGCTTTTTTGAACGGACTGCTTTAGAATGCGCGATTGCTTAACCACGAACCCATGTTTGAACGGAACGGACTGCTTTCAACGTACTGCCAACTGTATCCTTCTATTTTTCTCATTAATTTTTTTTAATTAAATAATAATAATTTTTCATCTAAAAAGTTTTTATAAAAATATGAAGGTTCGAGCTTAAAGTCGGATTAATAGATGAGTAGGAGTGGTTAAATATGATATGATCGATAAGTATTTTGAGATTTCTAAAATTAATATTCTAAGAGGATAAGGAATTATAGTACCAGTAGTCCTCGTGAAGGAAAGGAAATTCTGAAAATTAAAATTTGGTTCTAATTTGGTTTTCATATCGATATCTCATGTATATTTAGGTTTTAGTATAAGAAGAAAAAACTCATGAAAGTTAAAATCTAGTTTGAAATATTTATATGTTTATGAGTTTCTCTCTCTAAAAACGATAAGAGAAAAGGTATAAGTGTTTTGGATTCATAAGAGGGTAGGGTTGTACTTAAGAGGATTTTACAATAACTTAAAAGATTTATAATTAATCTCATATAATAAAAATTTTAATTTTCTAGATATAAGTGGAAGTTACCGAATCATATTAACTTTGTATCATCTTTTATTTATCGACGTATAAGTTTTTCTTTTGATTTTCGATTTTGTTCTTCCTCCTCGATAAAATGAACAAATCATATTGAACTGGAACATGAACCAAGCTCGAGTTAAGTTTAGACTCACCACATGCTTATCTCAAGCACTAACTTGATTCATCTTCTATCAAGATGTTGCTAAAAGCTCATCATCTATGCAACCTAATCGATACGAGTCAGTCCAAAATATATACACAAAGGTATTCATGTCATATCCTATATTTTCTCATATTTTTATAACACAAATCATATTTTAACATATTGCCAAAGCTCATCATGCATGCTTTTTGTTGAAACCATTATCTAATGGTCTTCACAAAAGTTGTAATTCCACATGTACACATTGTTCGTAATGAGAAGAAGAATTGCATGCAATCATTGGCACTTAAAGTCCCAACAGTCCTCAAATAATAATCATGCATGTTGCTAGCCTTAAGTGGTAGTAGGAGATAAAAAGGAAGTGTGGGGGAGTGGTTTTTGAACCGCATTGCTAAAGGTTTAGATACAGATGAGTAAGTAAGATCATTGAATGATCCCACGGAAGACAAAGCTACTTTAATGGCTGTCCAATCCAGCAGTTCTCTGAATCTTTTAATGCATGTGGAGTACAGCCACTTCCTTAACACTTAAGATATGACATTTAAATTGGGAGAGAGAAAAGGAGGTGAGGTTTTTTTTTTTTAATAATTAAAGATGATGTCTTCTAAAATTTCCAAAAAAAATTAAAGAAAAATATATAATTTTTTTTAAAAAAATATATGAGATGATCCGTAAAGAAGTCATACCTAAATTGAAATAAGTCGAGATTTTATTATAATTGATTTCATATGGTAAAAATTTTAATTTTCTCTGTACATATGATCGATATTTGTGGAATTATGTTAAAATTTATGTTACCATTTTATATACTTGTTAACTTGTTTATCTCTATATTTTCTTTTAGTTTTAAAATTTTTCTCTTCTTCTCTCATAAGTAAGTGATATCGGAGCCTAAAAGATTCCACGGTAAAGAGAAGATGCAAAAGTAAAAGATAAAAATTGTTGGGATTATCATTTTTTTTTTTATTTCTTAAGTCGAGATAGGAAATCCTAATACAAGGAGAAGTTTTTGTGAAGGAAGAAAACCCATTAGATTTTGATTCTTCTAAATATCTTACGTATCTTTAAGTTTTAGTAGGAAAAGAACAATATATGAAGAATACTTATAATGCTTCTCGTTTTATTTCTAGAGTGTTTAGACAATATACTTTCTAAAATTTTCAAAAAAAAAAATAAAAAAAATAATATAATTTTTTAAAATTTATGTGCAAAGATTTACGAGAAAGTCCTAAGCGAAGATAACTCAAGATCTTATAATCAATCTCATATGATGAAAATTTTAATTATTCTTTATAAATATAAATGAAATTTATCAAACTTTACCTCAGTTTTTTGATATATTTTTTTAACTTATTGATCTTTGGAATTTTTTTTTTCAAAATTTCTCTCTCTTTTCTCCAACCAACCTACTTGCAAGAGAGGATTGCAGGTTCCACCCAGAGCGTCGACCGACCTCTATTTCCTCGTCTCCCTTCTTCCTCTTCAGGCTGAACGATGTGGAGCAACAGTGAAAGACCTGCAGATCGTGAAGCAGCTAAGAAACCCTTAACTTTCCCTGTGCCAAAAGAGATCGAATGCTCCCTTTCTTTCGATACGAAATGAAACGGCCTACAAGAACACCAGTGTTGACATCATCCCCAGTCAAGACTCATCCTGAAGAGCTCGGCAATTACACGTCCGGGAGAAGGCTGCACAACAATCCGCTCTAAACTTCCGGGCACTATTTACTTGCAGAGACTGACAAGCAGCATCCAGTCATTGTTCTTTTTCTCGTGTTAAAACTCAAGATAAAGTTGGTTTTTGTAAGGATGGATGAAAGGAGTTGGCAAGAAGAATCAGTCAGACAGCTTTAGCTGTGTCACTTACAAGCACAAATCCCAAAAGCCATGCACGGGAAAAGTAATCTTCCAATGGGCTATCAAAGGAGAGGAGAATTAGGAGTAATCAGCAAACAATGCGCCTTCTCTGTGTATTATATATCTCCGGGAACTCTTAGCACCATTTCTAGTCATCGGACTCACCCCTCTCGAGCGATGCGCAGTCCTCGATCTAAAAGGCAAACCGACTAGTCCATTGAATCCCAACAGTTGCTGTAGATCTCAAAAGCAGTAGACTTTTCGTGGACTGTGCATAGCAAAAGGCAGCGTGATCCGCGTCATGCATGGCCAGCCGAGATAGCCATGGCATCCATATCATCGACGCCGTTATATCTCATCTTCCAGCGATTTGATCATGCAGCGACTCCCTGAGAAGAGCTTCGTCCATCACCGCCGAGACCGTGTCCCGCTAGCGAAAGGAAGACGACGGCTTGCGAATTGCCATGTTTCGCTTATATAGATAGTTATGGGAGGAGGAAGATTTCATATGCGATGAGATATAAAGAGAAATAATTTTTATATGAATAAATACTAAAAAAATTATAAATCATAATACGTAATAAAATTAAATGAAATCATAATAAAAAATCACTTCAATGTGAAGGAAAAAAATCATGAGGCAAACTAGAGATAATCAACTATAAAAATAAGAATAATGAATATACAAATCTCAATCTCTTGCCTAAAACCCTAGCAACAATAACAAGAGAATAACTGGGATACAAGGATCATATCACTATGCACAAAATTCTAAATTCTTCATAATTCTCCCCAAGTAATCATAATAAAAATATACTATATATTTGATTTAACATGAGATGAGAACACTGCTAGATGATTGAGAACAATCTCTCTGCGTTGTCCTTGTTTTCTTCCCTTTCTTTTCCAAATGGATTTTTATCTTTTTCTCATCCTTTTTGCTGCTGCCAAGATCTCGTCTACTGCCCTATTTATGCACCAAAAAACATAGCCCCCGCACCCCTTTAACTTTGATCTAGGGTTAAGTCAAAGGGATGGACTGTGGGCTGATAAAGCCCACATTGGGCTAAACAAATGGGCTATCAACCCAACATGCTTGACCTTAGGCCAGAAACATTCTCCAAGAGAAAATCGTGGAGTTTTGGCTTAAGTTTAGCCCTTAACGGGAGGTGGGGAAGCAAATGTTCATACATATCCTGACCTAAAAAAAAGAAAAAAAAGAAAAAAATAAGTTTAATTATAAAAGAAAGAGAATATGCGGTATAAATTGATTGTTGTGTTGGACACATTAAATGCAATATTTAATATAATTGCTATATATTTGTTAATGTTGGGAGAGAGAACACATTAGAAACTACCCAAAAAAAAAAAAAAAAAAGGTATCAAAGATAACATATGTGAGAGGTGAATGGGTGATTTAACGTAAGATATTCTTACCATTATTATTATTATTATTATAAAGGATATCGATGAGTAAATGGGTGATTTAACATATGTGAGACACAGCACTGTCAGAAATGAAATTGCTTATCCAGTACTAATAGAAGGACTAATAGCTTTGTAATGTGATTTTCAATTTGAACAGTGGCTTTGGAGTTGATATGAATAATTTTGAGTTTTAATATTATGTGATTTTTAACTCGACGTGATGAAATCGATATGTCGTCACGTATTGACTTGAGGATAAAAGATGTGTTTTTTAGGTTAAACTAATATACAATCTTGTGTGTTAGATTTAATTTGTTTGATTCAAACTCATCATTAAAATTTATTTCATCAAAAGCAAGCTAAACAGAGAACATATCATACTATAACTTGATCAACTCTGATGAATAAGAAAAAAAATAGAGTGTTAAGAAGAAATATTCATATAATAACTTTAATTTGTATTAAATCTCTCACACACACATATATATATATATATATATATATAATGTAATATAATATAATAAATATAATATAATAGCTCTCACTGATGACTTGGAACTCTCCGACCGAAATTAACATGTGTCGCCTCCATCCTTAGTCAACATGGTGCTTTCAAATCGCTTCAACGAGGATGTGATAGGTTGTCGGTGACGCAGCCTCGAAGAGGCGTGTCCTACTCGGCCAGCAGCCCGCTTCTTTTTGTCTACGTGCAGTCGCTATCGTCCGACCATCGACAGCTCAATACGATGCTCTGATAAGGTGGCTCGTCCTGCTTGCTCAGTTGCTATTCTTGACGGAGAGCTGAGCAGGCGGCCCACAACAGGCATTATTGGATCGAACTCCGTCATACGATGATGAACTGTTGTTAATCAAGAAGCAGCGAGTGTTTCAGGACAAACGATCACCAACACCAAATGCCTAATCGGTCAGGAAATGCGACCAACCACATACAACGTTCACCTCCTGCTGAATAGCTTCGCACTGTGCAGACAAACCACGAACATGGAGAAGGAGAAGAAGAGGGAGAACACGATGTGAATAGACGATTCACCCACTGGAACACACACACCAACACCGACAGAGACACGCGGGGACCCACTCAGGCGAGGTCGGGGTTGGGATGGGGTCAGAGTGAGGGAGCGCCTCGCCGGGAGAGGTGTACGGTGCAGTCGTCCTTGGGCACGATGGTGGGCACGTACGCGATCTCGTCGCAGCCGTCGGTGCGGTGGCGCTCGAAGTCGACGAGCGAGGTGAAGAGGGCGATGAAGAGGACGAGGTGGTTGATGGCGTAGCGCTGGCCCACGCACTGGTGGGCGCCCGCGCCGAAGGCCAGGAAGTGGCGCTTGTGGACCGGGTCCTCCGCCCGCTGTTCCGAGAACCGGTCTGGGTCGAACCGGTCAGGCTCGGTGAACCCCTGGAACGACGACTCGTACGCCGACGGGAACACTATCGCCCCCTTGGGCACCGTGTACCACTCCGTCAGCGGGAACGGCTGCTCGGCGATGTGGGGCACCATCGTCGCCGGCGGCCGGTACCGCACCACTTCCCTTGCCACCGCCTGCGTGTACCGCATCTGCTGCACCTGCTCCGCCGTGATGGGCGCCCCCGACTCCGGCGCCCACAGCTCCGCCACCTCCCCCCGGACCCGCTCCAGCACATCCGGGTGCGCGTCCAGCAGCGCCACCGCCCACAGCAGCGACGATGTGGACGCGTCCTGCGCCGCGAATAGGAAGTCGAACAGGTGGCCGCCGATCTCCGCGTCCCCGTTCTCCGGCGGCGGCCGCGACCCGGCCGCCTCCGCCTCCGCGACCTCCCGCAGGGTTTCCTGCATCCAGAAGTCGACGAGGCAGCTCGGCTCGTCGCCGGCGCGCATCCGCTCCTTGCTCTGGGCGACGCAGCCGGAGAGGGTGCGGATCAGGCGGGACACCGCGAGCCTTGCCCGCCGGAAGGCGAACCCGGGAAGATCGAAGGGGATGGCCATGAGGCCCACGTTGAAGAGGTTGTAGTCCCGGTTGAACTGCTCGCGCGCGGCGGCAGAGAGGTACGGCCCCGCGAAGACGGTCTGCGAGGTCTCGAGGTTGAGGTCCCTGCAGAGGAGCCGGAGCGCGATGGGCTTGGGAGAAGGAGCGGAGCGGGCGAGCCAGTCGTGGAGGTGGGCGAGGATGACGCGCTGCTGGATGTTGATGTAGGTGGAGAGGGCGCGGGGGGTGAAGTTGGGGGCGATGCGGCGGCGGAGGTCCTTGTGCTGCTGGTCGAACATGTAGATGAGATTGTGCTCGCCGAACAGCTTCTTGCCGAAGGGGTGGCCGATGAGGTGGAAGGCGTCGGGGCGGACGTTGGCGAACACCTTGTGGGAGAGCTCGGTGGAGCGGACGAAAACGATGAAGCGGCCGACGAGGAAGTTGGCGGAGATGCCGAGGCCCGAGTCGCGGGCGAGGGCGGCCTGCCGCTCCCAGAACCTCGTCGGGTTCATGATCATGGGCAGGGCGCTGCCGAGGAAGGGGACGACGAAGCGAGGCCCCGGGAGCGAGCCCTTCTTGCGCAGGTACGACAGCTGCTCCCATAGCAGGAAGAAGGCCGCCGCGCAGAGGAGGTAAGGGCCGGAAGCCGCGACGGCCTGGCGGAGTGCTGCGTGCCCGAGGCCGTCCCAGCCGAGACAGTTGTACTCCATGGTTCGGTGATCGATCGATCAATCTCCTCTTCGCTGCAGCAGTACGACGACGTGGGTGTGTTGGTAAGTGGCACGGATTGCTTGGCTTAAGATAGGAACGATATCATGGTGCATGGGTTGACTAACCATGCAACCTTGGAACTCTCTAACTTAGCTTCCCGACTTTGACAGCGTAGAGGGCAAACAAATTTGAACACTGTGATTAGAGAGAACGATCGATCGAAGCCGTACAGGAAAATGGTCAGCTCAATATCAGTGGTCAAAAGGAGCTCTGAGAGCTTCGCATCAGATCGAGAAAGGCTGACAAGGGAAGCAGGACGAGGGACTGCGAGATACGGAAGAAGAGGTGGAGGGAGAGGCAGCACAAGAATGGACGAGGAGGAATGATGGGGGAGGCTAAGCGGGGGGCGTGCAGTACTCTAAAAAGCAACAGTGGTCGTTGGAGGAAGGGAGAAGGCGAAGGTTGCACAGAGCACGGGGAGAGGGCCGCTGCACGAGGGCAATCCGTGGGCGCAGCAGCAGCAGCGTGCTTGCCCGCTGTGGTGTAGGCCACCATCCCCCATGGCTCGACATCCTCCTGTCGCCAAGCGCAGGACTTTGGAACCCAACACAGGTAAATCCTCCTCTTCTCTGCCGCACTTTCATATGCGCATCACAAACACTCGATCCTCTTCCTATCTTGATTCGGCCTCCATAGCTTGTACTTTGGTAATTACGTTTAGCCAATCTATTCCTGCAAAATCCAAAATCTTGCATGATTATTCAACCGATCTCATCCTGTTCATCCGAGCTAAGTGTCCAAGTCTCGTTCGTATGTTGTCATGTAAGCGACATGGGTAGGGAACTTAAACAATAATGTATCTTTGCCTCAACACCCTTTGCGATGACAATTATATGTGAGATCCAAAAGGCTTACACTAGATTTTATGAGGACTACAAGATCCAATGATGGGAATGCATGTCTGCAGATGAATAGAAAAAAGTATACGGTGCCCTCAAGAACATCTTAACATGGTTATTATGTTCATGCTAAATTGTGGTGACTTTCAATTCACAATTCAGGATAGAAGTGATCATAATTATGCAGAACTCTGGAAACTGCACTGCACTGCACCAGACATCTAATCTGAGGAGAAACCACCACAAAATACTTTATTGGAAGGAGCATCTCCTGCATCACATGCAAAGATTTCCTGACATTTATTTTATTGACTTTTGACTCAGTGCTAGCTGTTCTTCTGATACTGACCTTCAAGTAGGTCATAATGGTCGATGCTCCAGTTTTATAGAACACCACCAAACAAGAACTGTTGTGTTGGATAGCATGACATCAAGTTAAGAATAAGAATCCAGCATGACGGACCACATTCTTTAGCTACGGACAGCTCTCAGATGACAGCACCAATGTTTAGTTAGATCACATTCCTATTGGAGAATTTAGAATAATAATCTTTTGATGGAGTACACTACACTACACTACACTACACTACACTACACTACACTACACTACAGAAGACACTCACTCAGATCAGATGTCTGTCTTTAGATTTGTTGCCGAGGAACGGTAGGTGACTGATTGTGCTTATCTTCCTGCGATGAAACAATTAGGAATTTAAGAGAACAAAATATATCTGACACCATAATCCAATTCTTTAGAAAAGTTACTGCAGTCCTATGTGTTCTGTGGCTGATGAATGCAATCTTTTAACAAAGGAGACCAGTGTTGATCACCAACATAACCCAACCCAGGTTTTGAAGAGCAGTGTGCAGTGGATTACCCCTGCACATCAATTAGTGGGATCCATGATCATCAAATGGAAGAATTAAGACAGACATGATAATAAACAAAAGGATGCTGGTAATCCAATCTGCCCACTGCAATTCATTCATCTTTCAGGAGGCAGCAGCATGAGAGGTTATTTTCAAAGTGGCATGGATGTTGGTTTCTTATTAATGTTGGGCTAAAAGCCTATGGTAGGCTTTAACAGTCCACAGCTCACCCCCCTTTCTTTGAGAGAGAAAAACTGTATATTTTGCTGCACCTACGTGATTCCAAAAATTATGAGAAAAGATCAGAAAATAAGAAAAAAAAGGGAAGAAAACAAGGACAACGCAGAGAGGTTGTTCTCAATTATCTATGCTTGTGTTCTCATCTCAAGTTAGATTAATTCTATAATAGATTCTTGTTGTGATTACTTGGGAGAATTTGGATATTGTGCATAGTGACATAATCCTTGTATCCGAGTTATTTTCTTATGATTGTTCTTAGGGTTTTAGGCAAGAGATTGAGATTTGTATATTAAGTATTCTTATAGTGAATTATCTCTAGTTTGCCATGTGGCTTTTACCCTTCACATTGGAGGGATTTTTCACGTAAATCTTAGTGTTCTATTTGATTATGATTCCATTTAATTCTGGTGCGTGTTATGACCTGCTAGTATTTGTTCATATACAAAAATTTATTTATCTTTATATCCCATCAATTAATATTTTGAGAGATCTTCTTAAACTTGTTTAAAGCTATTCGCGGTTCTATGATTCCTTGCTAATTTCCTACATTTTGTTTTCTCTGATACAAAGGATTGTTTTTTTTTTCTCCCTTTTTCTGAATATATTTTGTTGAATTATTTATAGCAGCTTTTTTGTTTCTGGAAAAACAGTGGCATGCTAACCTTTTGGTAGAGTTTTCATAAAAAAAGACATTTTATATAGAAATTTTCAAGATAAATGCATTCTTGTTCTTATAGTCAGGTTTTCTTTAAATCCTGCCTTTGAGTTTGGCATCTTCAGTGAAGCTTAATTCCCAATTGATATGTTATAGGCATTATTGATTTACACTTGATAATAGGTTGTCAAAATTACATACAAGATGCAGATTTTTGAATCAAATTAATATAGCTGCAGTCAAACAGCTAATCTGATATCCTAAAATGGCTCTGTAATAGAAATACAAGTTGGTGGATTTGTGTGTCTGTTTTAAGCCTACAAATCCTAACTTGGTGGCACAAGACATGTTCCTCAAGCTGGACATTGTCCTGATGCAGCATACAGTTTCTGCATCACATTAATCTGCTTGCAACTTTCATGACCCAAGCAGCTTAATCCTATAAAATTCTCACAGTTGATGTGACTTAATAGTTTGTACAAACTTTCATGTTTGGGTTTCGGGCTTCGATTATATTATTATTATTTTTCATCTGATCATTTTTCACATTGGATATTATAATGCCCCGTCTTAGTTTCGCAATAGATATCCCAAAAATCAATCTCATTAGATCGGATACGTATCTATGTTTTCGATCTATTCATCTCATCAATAGAGCTCACGGATGGTTGTAAATTTGATGTAGAATGTTCAGATCCAACGGTGGTAGTAATCTCTACCGTATTTCTGTTACGTTATATTACCATTTATAACGGATCGATATGTGCTTGATCTTCAGAACGGTATCGGAGGTGTCCGTTATGCTCGTTGTAGCGGATTTATCGGTTTACGGTCTTCAAACTGATAGGGACATTTACGTAGTAGTTTCGATGTTCCACGCGGGCCCCACGATATCTGGCCCTAATTCCCACCTCTTTGTTCCCCTGTACCTACTCCTTCCTCCTCGGCGGCGGCGGCGGCGGCGGAGGGCGGTGATGTCGAAGCAGGCGATGATCGAGAGCCACCGAGAAGGAGCGGAGGTCCACCGCGGCGCTGACCTCTGCAAGAAGCAGTCGATGGACCTACTGGCGGAGCTCCACCTGCCCAAGGCCCTCCTTCCGCTGGCGGCCGTGGAGGAGGTCGGCTACAACCGGGCTACCGGGTTCGTGTGGCTGAGGCAGAACAAGTCCACCACCCATGTCTTCAAGGCCATCGGAAAGACGGTGTCGTACGCGCCGGAGGTAACGGCCTTCGTGGAGGACCGCCGGATGAAGCGGATGACCGGGGTCAAGAGCCGGGAGCTCCTCATCTGGGTCTCCATAACCGAGATGTACATTGACGATCCCGAGTCCAAGCGGATCACCTTCAAGACCCCCGCCGGGATCGGCCGCTCCTTCCCGGTCTCCGCCTTCGAAGCCGACGCGGATGAGGAAGAGGAGCGCGACGGCGGCGGCGGCGGCGGCGGTAAGTAAGGGATTAGATCTATAGTTGTGCTCTCTCTTTTCCTCTCGCAAAATAATTAGATTACAGTACTGCATGTATGAGGATGTGTTGTTTTGCGATGATGATGAAGTGTCATCAGGAGGGATTACAAATTGGGAAGAATGGGATGTGATGCAGAGTGTTGGTTGTTGATTCACCATCAACGGGAAGCATTCAAACATGGTTAGTGTGAGTGATAAGAAGAAACTTGTCACCGGAGGGGGCGAGGAAAGTTTCTGATCTTTGGCATTTAGCAGACATGGCCGAGTGCAGAGAAGTACTCCATACCATAAATACTAGGCCTTGAGTTTGTTTATGTGAATTTGCCATCGGGAGGGATTAGAATCGGGAAGAAGGGGATGCAAGGTAGAGTCTAGGGTTGTTGATTCTTCACCTTTTAATGTGAGTGGAAGGAAGAAAATTTTCATCTCTTATTCTCTTTGGCATTTAGCAGACATGGCCGAGTGCGGAGAAGTACTCCATACCATAAATACTAGGCCTTGAGTTTGTTTATGTGAATTTGCCATCAGGAGGGATTAGAATCGGGAAGAAGGGGATGCAAGGTAGAGTCTAGGGTTGTTGATTCTTCACCTTTTAATGTGAGTGGAAGGAATAAACTTGTCATCTCTTCTTCTCTTTGGCATTTAGCAGACATGGCCGAGTGCGGAGAAGTACTCCATACCATAAATACTAGGCCTTGAGTTTGTTTATGTGAATTTGCCATCAGGAGGGATTAGAATCGGGAAGAAGGGGATGCAAGGTAGAGTCTAGGGTTGTTGATTCTTCACCTTTTAATGTGAGTGAAAGGAAGAAACTTGTCATCTCTTCTTCTCTTTGGCATTTAGCAGACATGGCCGAGTGCAGAGAAGTACTCCATACCATAAATACTAGGCCTTGAGTTTGTTTATGTGAATTTGCCATCAGGAGGGATTAGAATCGGGAAGAAGGGGGGATGCGAGGGAGTCTAGGTTTGTTGATTCTTCACCTTGTAATGTGAGTGGAAGGAAGAAAATTTTCATCTCTTATTCTCTTTGGCATTTAGCAGACATGGCCGAGTGCAGAGAAGTACTCCATACCATAAATACTAGGCCTTGAGTTTGTTTATGTGAATGCCATCAGGAGGGATTAGAACCGGGAAGAACTGGATGCAAGGTAGAGTCTTGGCTTGTTGATTAACCATGAACGGAAGGCATAAAAACATGTTTAGCGTGAGTGGAAATAAGAAAACTTGTCATTGGAGGATGGAGGAAAGATTCTTCTCTTTGGCATTTAGCAGATATAGCTGAGTGCAGATTACTCCTAACTATAAATACTAGGCATTGAGTTTGTTTTCGTGAATTTGTCATCACAAGGAATTAAAATTGGGAACAAGGGGGGATGCAAGGTGGAGTCTTGAGTTGTTGATTTACCATGGATGTGAAGTATATAAACATGTTGAGTATGAGTGAAGAGAAAAAACTTGGTCATCGGGGAGGGGAGGAAACATTTTCTCTTTGGCATTTAGCAGACATGGCAGAGTGCAGGGTACTCCTAACCGTAAATACTAGGCATCATCGAGTTTGTTTATGTGAGTTTGGATTACAATTCGGAAGAAGGGGTTGTGATGTAGAGTCTTGGGTTGTTGATTCACCATGAATGGGAGGTTATATAAACATGAGTTTGTTTATCTGAGTTTGGACTATAATTAGGAAGAAGGGGTGTGGAATAGAGTCTTGAGTTGTTGATTCACCATGGGAGGTACATAAACATGAAGCGCGAGTGAAAAGATGAAACCTGTCATCGGAGCGGGGAGGGAAAATTCTTCTCTTTGGCATTTAACAGAGATGGCTGAGCTTTGAGTACTACTCCTAATCATAAATACTAGGTATTTAGTTTGTTTATGTGAATTTGTCATCGGGAGGGATCACAATCAGGAAGAAGGGGATGGAAGGTGGAAGTCTTGGTTGTTGATTCACCATGGATGTGAGGTATATAAACATGTTGATTGTGAATGAAGAGAAGAAGAACTTGTGATCGGAGGGGGAGGAAAAATTCCTCTCTCTGGCATGTAGCAGACATGGTTGCGTGCAGGCAGAGAAGTACTAATTATAAATGCTAGGCATTGAGTTTGTCTATGTGAATTTGTCATCAAGAAGGATTACAAATTGAATGAAGGGGATGTGTGGCTTTGTAATGATCCCAGAGACTTGCATGGGAAGGAAGGCATGTTCCAATGCGCAACTCAAAATAAACCAAGAACGCAGTACTGTCTTAAATCAGAGTTGGACTTTTTTTATCTTTCCTGATTGCAACTAAAGGATTTCAGATTTTTCTTTTTGTTTTCCCTTTTTTAATGAAAGATTCAATCTTGCTCATAATTCTTTGCCCCTGTTTGTCTCACATTTATCAGCTTGGTTAGTGAACCGTTAGGAAGGAATCAAGGAGATTGCTCAGTCGTTGACTAATGACACAGATATACATTGGTCAACAGCATCAATCCGGTTACTCTGTCAAGGTCAATCATATGCTCATAATTCTTTGCCCCTGTTTGTCTCACATTTATCAGCTTGGTTAGTGAACCGTTAGGAAGGAATCAAGGAGATTGCTCAGTCGTTGACTAATGACACAGATATACATTGGTCAACAGCATCAATCCGGTTACTCTGTCAAGGTCAATC
>LVTN01000391.1:186324-215507 GCA_001649415.1 Musa itinerans
TTATATTCTAAATAAAATATCTACGTGATGTCCATACAAACATATATATATATATATATATATATATATATATATATATATATATCCTATGAATTTTAAGAGTCATTATATTTATAGGAATGCATGTTTTAAGTTGATGTTGACATCAATATAATAATGTACAGCTTCTTTTGGTGGAGAGGTTTGAAATCTTAGGATTTCTTTAAAAAAATGGGAGTAATTTGGATTTTGAAAACTTCTTGTCTTAGGATTGAAGAATATTATTTGGTTGGTGATATTTAAGAGGTAAAATTTTGATGAAATTAGGCTCAAATCCCTATTAATTTTTTTTCATGATTTAATTAAATATTGTTGTTATCAATAATTCTTTTGAGTCATGTGGCATGTCCAAATAAAATCTAGAAAGAGAGAACAAAACAAAAATTGGCATTGGATTTCAACTTTCAAGTATCTGTTGGTCCATCTTGATATTCTTAAAAATAAATCAAAAAGAAAAAAAAAGATGGATTTACTCTCTTTTTTTTTCTTCTTTTTCCATACTGAAAAGAAAGTGAAAAATAGGATCCATCTTCACTATTTTCAAGTAGTATGCAAGGAGAGGTTAGCTTCTTTTTGGGAATAAAAAAAGAGGAGGTTCTTTCTTCACCAAAGAATTTGGTCTGTGTTTCTGAAATTTATGCAAGGAAAAAAATAAAAGAAAAATCATCATCTAATCCCACAAGAAACATAAACACATCAGCAGGGGGAGAAGAAACAACATCTACACACATGTTTCATGTCTTGGCTTCAAAAAACAAGAATCTGATCATGCATTATGCTACTTGCAATTATTGCATGCATGGACCACATCATCTTTATATCCAGAAAAATAAAGACTTCACTGTCTTGCAATGTATCAGGAGAAGCCACTAACAGTAGCAGTGAGTCACCAGTGCAACTAAGCACTCAATTCATCATCAGAATCCAACCAAGTTGTTTCTTTTATCTTACAAGTGGTGTCTGCATCAGAATCAGATATATAATATTGAGGCATTTGCAGTAGAACAGAAAATAATGCAAGCAGACTCATCTCCATGACCATAGGAAAATAGAAACAGTGGAGAGTAACCAGAAGAAGAAAACAAAGCACAAAGCTATATATATATATATATATATATATTTTGATTGACCACATTGACTCACTCCATTAAAAGAGCAACAAGTCCACTGAAGAGATGCATCAGAAGCAACCAAAGTGCTGTAGCAGCTCAGAGTGATTTTGTTCTGCTTTGTGCACTTCCAATCCAAGTACTGCATTCATCACCAGGTTGCTAAGGTACAATGATGGAATCAAAGAGCTGTAAGTGAACCTACTCTCACATCTACACTCACAGACACCTAAAGAAAGAGAGAATTACCTCAAAAGAGCTCCATCTTTAGGTTGAACTCGTCAAATTTGCATGTGTTACTGATGATGACAGATGAAGATATTCATTGCTTTTGTTTCTTCATAGGCCTAACTATTTGACCACATAAATTGTATGAGAACTCGTAGTTCTTTTCGGTGGTTAGTATCAGAATTGATCATCGATCATTTGTAGGGCTTCTTGATCAAAATTTTAAAATTTGTTATGTCACAAGAATCCGATCTCTAACGAGATAATCAATTTCTTATAATGAGTCCCTCGAGATAAGCCGAACAATATACTCATATTTCGTTAATTCGCTTTGAGTACTGTGTTTTGATTTGTCCAAAATATTATCTACATCATTATTTTTAGTTTTTTTTTTTAAATTTTGTTGATGAATTATCTAAAATAAAGAGAACGTTCCCGAAATAAAGAAAATTGGGTGTTGTATTTTGATTTATCTAAAATATTAGCTGCATCATTATTTTAATTTTGTTGATGAATTATCTTATCAACCAATATGCTAAAATCTTTCACTACAGCAGCATGCGGTTCTATCTAATTTAATATCGTATATTATATCATAAATTCTCAGTCAATTTGTGCAGTTTATGTCTGTTAGTTCCGAATATACAATGTCTGACACATGATTTCAGTGTTCATTATGATATTTCTATGTCACCAATTCATCAATATCAGCTATTTTTCAGCTCAATCAGTCACCGAAAGTTGATCAGTACAAACTCTGCTCTGTCTGATCCGCTTATGGCTGTGTAATATTTTCAAATAACCTAAAATTGTTTATTTATCATTTTCATATTTTTTTTAATCTTATATTATTATTTAACTAGTTTTCAAGACCTAAATTTTTACTTAATTAATTTTTAAGACCTATAACTAGTATAAATAAAAATCTCATTTAAGCTTATGGAAACAAAAAAAAAGCAATATCTTTGAGTATGTCTTTTTCATTCTCTCCTTTATAAGAAGTTGAATTTTCTCATATTGTCTTGTATTTCCTAAAATTCTTTCTAGTAGTATTTTCTTAATTTTATTTTTGTTCTATGTTAGTTGATATTAGAGTCTTGGTGTTAGCATAATAGTTTGTAGTTAGGAAATTAGGAAGTATACTCTATACTCACTACTTATAGTAGATTTTGCGTATCAAAAACTTAATTTGCTAAGTACAACTCTATAGCCCATTAAGATGAGAACTAGTGGCGATAATGGTAGCAATGACGATGATGTTATGGATGATGGTAGTAGCTATTTCGACGATGATAACCTTTGTGATGGAGGCAATGACAATAACTATAATAATAATGATTGAAGAGTGCTAACCCTATGAGCGATGTTAGAAGCACAAGCGAGGATAAACCGAAAAATCCAAGAAATTTGGGACATGCTCACTAACTTGGGTTTAGGTGTTAATAGAGTTCCTGATGGTGGTAGGATCAAGTGCCAATTGATGCTAATGGACAACCTAATCATCAACACGGGCCTGCAATCCAATATAGGTAATTAGCATATAAAGATGAGTTAGATGAAGAAAAAATAATTGTGGACTATCACAAAACCAACCAAAGAAGACGTGCAAGTGCAGCTTGTTAGTCATAGGTGCTTTGCAAACCAATCACATGAGTGATGACATGTATGACACAATACACACTCTTTTTGTTTTTTATTATTTATTGATATTTTATCTTGCATGTTGCATGTATTGTGATGTCCATGGATTTGTGGAATGAGATCGGATCATGATGAAATAGCGATAATGGGACTGATTCGTCTTTAAACACAAACACTAAATAATCTCGATCATAGGTTATTCGAGAGGGACATTAAGATAACCGAACAGACTGGTGTGCTATATACCCATCCTTATGATGGAGGCGGCTAGTCTTATAGTTGCTCGTGTGGGGACACTAAGGATACAGTGCAGGTGCTCATTGGAGAATGAGTTCACTAATTGATCCGTTCACGGAGTGCTGGATGGTTGATGATACCTCATTGTCAAACAACGATTCCGTTATTCTAATTATATATCTAGTTCTTAGACTTGAGACACCAATGATGTCCTGTATGAGTACTCCACTCTTTGATACCGGACTTATAGACTTGAAAGTTCCAAATATAGTACAATTGGTAATCGGGAGTGGTAGCTAACCTTATGAGGGCTATTGAGTATCGATAGAGGATCATCCACTCTCGATGTCATAAAAGGAATATCTCATGTATGCTTGCTTAGCCAAATCCCTAGCTAGAGAAAGAGTTCTTTAGAAAAATTCGATTAGAACGAGACTCAAGGAGAAACCGTATGAGCCTGATAGCACAATGCTCGGTATAAGTCTCTGGGATATTAGATGGATGAGGGACTATATGTACATGGTAACTGAGGATAGACATGTCCAATAGATTGGATTCCTTGTATCATTTAGGGACTACGGTGTAGTGGCATAGTACGTCCGTAGTCGATGAGTCGAGTGAATTATTATAGAGATAATAATTCACTAAGCCAGAATGAGTTCTGATAGGTATGACTCACGACTAACTCGATATTGGGCCTAGAGGGTCACATACATATGGTAGGTGTTGCGACGAGTAGAGGTTCGAATATGAGTTATCCGTTGGAGCCTCTATCTTATTGGATATCCAATAAGCCCATGAATTATTGGATCCTATAGATGAGATCCAATAAGAGCCAATGAGAGATTATTGGGTAGAGACCCACTGATTTAAGAGGCTTGGGTAGTTGGATCGAGATTCAATACCAAATATGGCAGGATCTATTAGGGTTAAGTTGACAAGGGGGCCTCTATAAAAAGGAGGGAACCAAAGGGCCATAGGCTAGACCCCTTTTGGCTACCATCTTCTATTCTCCTCTCCCTTTCTCCTCCTCAACTATCAGCCCTTGTTTGGGGCGTGTGGAGATTTGGGCAGCGATTTGAGGAGCATCTTCACAGCCCCTACCATGTGGATCACCGCTAGAGAGGAGGACAGTTGATCTCGTTCATCCTCTCCCATAGATCTGTAGGATTTCAGGGATATACGATCTCCCTAGGTAAAACACATCTTTCTTAACACGTATAGTTTTTTAGTTTTACGGGTTTTTGCGGACCAATCTTCGTATGACGACAAGAAACTATTTCTATGGAAATATGAGATTTTTTTTTTATGTTCTTCCACTACGCACATGATGTCGCCCCAAGATTTCCTAACACAGCTCAACCTCGACACTTCAACTGACGTGATACTATCCGCCCACAACAATCAACAGTATATGATGATGACTTAGAAAATGACAATGAAAGATACAAAAGACATTAAGCACCATCTAAACAAAATAAACTCTTTGAGGATTACCGCCTCAAAGTATACATCCTCGGTTTTAATGGCTACCTCGACATTGAAGCTTTTCTTGACTAGAGTTATAAAGTAGAGAACTTCTTTGAGATGGTAGATGTTCTTGATTACAAATAAGTCAAGCTTGTTGTATACAAGTTGAAAGGAGGTGTAGCAACTTGGTGGGGTGGGATACATTACAGAATAATAGAAGAAGACAAGGAAAAACACCAATACAGATATGACGAAAGATCAAGCAACTTCTTAAAGAAAGAGTCTTACCCCTAAACTATAAACAATTATTGTTCCTACAATACCAAACTACTTCTAAGGCACTCGATATATAATTGAGTATACTGATGAATTCTTACACCTTTCAAATAGATGTAACTTATCAAAGTCAGAATATTAGTAAATAGTAAGGTACATCAATAGATTAAAATTTATAATTAAAGATAGAATGTCTTTTAACTTCAACATGGACAATAGATGAAACTCACAATGACATTAAAAGGCTAAAATGTTGTTGATTCGACCTCCAATTGCTACCTGATAATTCTCTACTCTAACAATATGATCTGCTCTTAACAAAAAGAAGTAAGTTATGACTGGGTTAATATAACCTACAAATCAAGAAACAAATACCGGAGGAGCAACAAGGCAAGCTAAGAATATCCTAACCACCACAAATAATCCATATGCTCGACCCTTGGTCATGAAATATTTCAAATATGGGGAGCCTGACCATTGTTCCAACGAGTGTTATGCTAACAGGATTATTACTCACCCCAAGATAAGAAGATCCATCTCAGCATAAGAAAATATTCCATTCTTGATGCAATATTAATAACAAAGTCCGGGGATTGATCATAGATAATGGAAGCTGTGATAATATTGTATCCAAATCATTAGTGAGACGCTTAAAATTATAAACGAAAGCTCATCCAACACGATATAAAGATATGTAGAGTTCTTCTCTCAGTTGGGAAAAGCTATAAGGAGAAAGTTATATGCGAAATAGTTGATATGAATGCATGTCATGTGTTACTTGGAAGGCCATGACAGTATAATGTGAATGTAACCTATCTTGAAAGAAAGAATATCTATATATTTTGGTGGAATAAGAAAAGGATAGCCTTATCTATCGACTAATAAAAAGGTAGATAAATCTAACATTTTTAAAGTGGAGGGAAAGTCTTTTTATCCATTTCCAACTATGTGCAGAAATTCACTACCAGTTCTACGGAAACAAGACTATGATATTCTCTTGTTGTGAAGGGAGAAGAGCCACCTAAAGCAAAGATTCCAAACGAACTAAGATCGATATTGGAAGAATTCAAAGAGATCACTCCTGAAGAATACCAGATAGACTTCCACCCATTAGAGATATTCGACACCAAATTGATTTGGCTCCAAGCATACTAAATTTGCTTTACTATCAGATGAACCCAAAATAGAATGAGCTGCTAAGAAAGAAGGTAGAAGAGTTGACGTGGAAGAGACATATTCAAGAAAGTATGAGCCCATGTGCTATCCCGACTTTCTTGACATCCAAGAAAGATAGAAGCTAGAGCATGTGCATAGATAGTAGAGCCATCAAAAAAATCACAATTAAGTATCACTTTCCTATACCTTGACTAGAAGATATATTGGATCAACTACAATGCTGTAAGATATTCTCAAAGATTGATCTCTGTAATGGATATCTTCAAAATTGCATAAGGCTAGACAAATGGAAGACTACATTCAAGACAAGGGAAGACTTATATAAATAGTTAATTATGCCATTTGGTTTGTCCTCATATCTATGATGGTTACATATTCAAAAGTAATAAGTTGTGTATTCCAAGGATATTCTTACGAGAAAAGATTATTTGAGATTTACATGGAGGACTTAGTAGACATTTTAGGTGAGACAAAACAATAGCAAGCGTGGAGGAGAGGTACTTTTGGCCATAATTAAAAGGGGGTATTAGAAATTTTGTAAGAAAATATTTGACTTGTCAAACTACAAAGGACCAATCACAAAACACTAGTTTATGCCATTACCAGTTCCAAGACATTTGAGATGATTTATCTATGGATTTTATATTAGGATTGTCAAAAACTCAGAAGGGAGTTGATTCTGTGATTGTGGCTGTGGATTGGTTTTCCAAGATAGCTCATTTCATACTATATCAAAAGATTTCATGTCACGACCTAAGTCTGATAGGTTAATTGGTTTATTACTCTGGTTTGGTCCAAACCATTGACCAAGCCAATCTTAGTGTTTGCCTACTACCGATGTGTGACTAATTGGGGGTGTTACAATCTCCTCCACTCAATTTGTCTTGACGTCATCGTCAAGACCCAACATAACCCAAGTGCATGTGAGGCGTAATAGTACACTCATTAGATACTAGATCAGCTTTGATACAAAATGTCATGACCCGAGTCAGATGAGCTAATTGGCCTATAACTCTAGTTTGGCCTAAACTACTAACTAAAATGCTTAAGTTGGAGTTATAATAATACACTCATCAGACCCTTATAAGTCAATCTTAGTCTTTGCCCACTTCCGATGTGAGACTAATTATGGGTGTTATACTTTAGATGTGATATATATTGCTAGGCTATTCTTTTAAGAAGTCATGCGCCTATGTGGAGTACCAAAATCAAAAACTTCTAATAGAGATTTTAAATTTCTATCTCATTTTTGCCCGACATTATGGAAATAATTCATTATATTTGTGGTGACAAACCAAGGCAATAAGATTTCGTACTCACACAAACTGAACTTGCCTGCAATTCATAGTTCTATTAGAGCGTCACCATTCTATGTTATTTACAAGAAAGTACTGAAGCATGCTTTGAATTTAGTATAGCAGCTAACAACATAGCTAAGCAAAGTGAAGAAGTTGAAGCTATTAAGTATAGGAGAAAGAAGGTATTCAAGGAAGGAAATATGGTATACTTGTGAAAAGAGAGATTTTTCATAAACACTTATTATAAATTGAAGTCGAAGAAATATAATCCGTATGAGGTCTAAAAGAAAATTAATAACAATACCTATCTAAAAAACCTTCAATTATGATTACTTTCCAAATGAGAATCAATTGTATTTGGACATAAACTGGAGGGTGGGTTTTTTTTTTTCAAATGGAGGGGATTAATGATAAACAAGCAGCAGAAGAAGACCATTAAAAAAAAAAAAACATAAAGTTGTCAACTTATGATTTTTATGTTTTTTTATTCCATATTACTAATTAACTAATTTTCAAGACATAAATTTATCAAATCATCAAAAGTAATATCATTTCTAAAATGTTGATTTTTTAAAATGTTTTTTATAAGATCAATTTTTAGTAATATTTTTTAAAATTTATTTCGTGACCGTACAGCTTCTCCTGCTCACACAGAGGCTATGTTTTGCGTCTCCTCCACCGGAGGGAGGGAGGATGACGACTCGGTGGTATCTTTGTATTCTGAGACTGCCAAAATCTGTCAGCTTTCAGCTTTTGCCCTCCCAACGCAACCTTGTGGAGAAGTTCGCATGCCAACAAAACAAAGACCGGCTGATACATTGCATCCGCCGGTCTCATGTTCTCGTGGGAAGGAGGGCAAGCAAACGCAATCATCTCCATCGGAGAAGCTTCTTCCATTGACATCTCCATCCAACTTTTATCGCACCTCTCAAAGTTGGGTTTCTGGCGGTAGAGAGTGCACTATGGTAACACACACTTCTTTCTTTGGTCAAACAGATACTGTCTTCGTCGATCTGAAAGTTGATCTTTGCATCAATCATAGTTATTATGATGCAAATTTCTACGACTTAGGATATGCAGTTCATATACATTCACGTCGTTTCAACTTGACAAAGTTTTCACCGAATAATCTATTTATCTAACATTTTCATAGATTTATAGGATGAGATTTATACAGTAAGTTAATTTAAAATAAATAAAATCGATATATTATGACTAATATTTTATGTGTAAAAAATTATTATGTGATCAATAATAAATAATTACGTGAGAAGGCTACATTTCGTTTGGGATTAAAAAGGTTAATTTTTATTTTTTTAATTAATGGATGGAACGTGAATTATTTACATTATTAAAGATAACAAAGGAGGATTATTTTAATATATGAATGATTTTACATCAAATTATTCTGAAACTGATTCCCATCTTAATCTGCTTTACATTTGTTCGAACACGCACACCACCGTCGTCTATACACACGTACGCCTCACTCGTGTGACCAACCGCTCTACATATATATATATATATATATATATATATATATATACTCTCCATAATGCTGCAAGTGGCTCGCACGGCCGCCGGTCTCGTAATCTAGCCCGTAAGATTACAGCCGTCGGATCCTCCCTCCTTCCAGTATTCACCGTGCGATGCGGTATCGCCACCCTTACCGAATCCTTCGTACAACGCCATGCTCAGTCTATTGTTATCGGTATTATATTGTGGTGGTGATGGGGACTTCTCAGCAAGCAAATACGCGATAAATATGTCGCCTAAATCGAAGCGCACGGTGAATTTTGGCCCTTTTTAGCGCAAAAAGCGAACTTGGGGAAAGGAGGAATAGGATCGATCGGTAGGGTTGGGGAGAGAGAGAGAGAGAGAGAAAGAGAGAGGAGAGAGAGAGATGGAGGGAGGAGCTAAGCCGACGGATACCGAGATGGCGGAGGCCGGAGGGCAGCCACCGCCGCCGCAGGCTGCTCTGCCGCAGCAGGGGATGGAGAGCGTCCAGGCGACGCCCAGCCACGGCGGCCGGTTCGTCCAGTACAACATATTCGGGAACATCTTTGAGGTCACCTCCAAATACCAGCCGCCCATCATGCCCATCGGCAAGGGCGCCTACGGAATCGTCTGGTAAATCTCTCTCTCTCTCTCTCTCTCTCTCTCTCTCTCTCTCTCTGAGCTATGGGTTCTTTTTGAATGGGGAAAGATTCGATTTTGTTTGGCCGACGGTGATGTTGGTTGTCTGCGTTTGGGAAAAGTTTCCTTTTCTATGGGCGGAATAGTGTGGGTTGGTTGTTGTTTGAATCCTTGCCGGCTCTGTCGTTGTAGCTCGGCTTTGAATTCTGAGACGCAGGAGCAAGTGGCGATCAAGAAGATCGCCAACGCATTTGATAACAAGATCGATGCCAAGAGGACGCTGCGTGAGATAAAGCTTCTCAGGCACATGGATCATGAAAATGTGAGTGGTTTGCCTGCTTCGCTCTATCTGTTCCCCATTTTCTTCTTTATCCCTGCTTGCTAATATATGAAATCACGCAATGTTAAATGCTGTAGAAATAATCAAAATCATTTTTTTTTCCTCTGCTTTTTTTTTGTAAGTGGATCATCAAAACAAAATAGGCAGTATAAAGTTGATCTTTTTCTTATCTGACTTGTGATTTTATGCAATACAGATTGTTGCAATCAGAGATATAATACCGTCCCCCATACGGGAGGCATTCAACGATGTCTACATTGCTTATGAGTTGATGGATACTGACCTTCATCAAATTATTCGTTCAAATCAAGGTCTCTCTGAGGAGCATTGTCAGGTTGTTTTTTAATCCCCTTACACCATATTGAACGATTTATACTTGTTTCATTTTCAGAGATTAAGTGTTCTTTGGTATGCCACTGTGACTCTCATGAGATTTGATACAGCATTAATCATGCTCAAACTATTGACTAACTGCTAATTTAATCATCCTGCATTAGGCCTTCTGAAGGAGTCGGCCAGTGTCTAATGGATTTATACCAGATAGACTTCCTCCATTCGTAAACTTTAGTGCTCTTCTGTATATCTTCAGTTGATTCTCCGAGAAACTAATAGTTAAAAAAGGTGGTTAGTGTATTTTGGTTCTGATTCCAAATTGTTGGATTCTTGACTGAGAAAACGGTGTCTTGGTTTTCTTTTTTCTTTTAATATGTAAACAATCCAAGCCAATGTGGCTTTATTACAAAGAAAGAAAGATTTAAATAGCTTGCTTGGCTCAGTTTAATAAAAGCCATAGTTAATTGAATGTTTCCCGGGCAAGCTTATGTGAAGCTGAGCTCAAGTCAAACTGAGTTTGAGTTTGATATGATCCAGTGTGAGTGACAGCTTTGAAAAAGGCTGTCAGTAAGTCATGATGATTGATGAGCAAGTAACTCAATGGTTCCAAAAGAAATTCTAAAATCGTATTCTTTGCAATTTTCTGAAACTTGTTAATCATGTAGCAATTCATTTCTTCAGCTGATGTTTGGGATATTTTTGTAGTTGACACATAACTCATTCTAAAGGTATCTTTTGTTTCCTTCCCATACAGTATTTCCTTTATCAGATTCTTCGTGGGCTAAAATACATACATTCAGCAAATGTTCTCCACAGAGACCTTAAACCAAGCAATCTCCTCTTAAATGCCAACTGTGATCTGAAAATATGTGACTTTGGACTTGCTCGTACTACCTCGGAAACTGACTTCATGACAGAATATGTTGTTACAAGATGGTATCGAGCACCAGAACTATTACTAAATTCTTCAGAGTATACTGCAGCAATTGATGTGTGGTCTGTTGGCTGCATCTTTATGGAACTGATGGACCGGAAGCCTCTATTTCCTGGAAGGGATCATGTGCACCAGCTACGTCTGTTGATGGAGGTATGGTCCTCCTATTTAAACTTTGTCTCGTGTCTCCTGAAAAATCATCTTTTATTCATTGTGTTATTCTGTGTATTTTTTGCTAGCGCTTACTTGCTAGTTTGCCATGAGAGCACTAGAATTTCAATTTTGGTCAGTCCTCCATGCATGATGCTAGTCATAATTTTATATTATAAACTCTTGGAGTTTTCGAAAGCGAGGCTTAGCTCCATCTGAGCTTATGTTTTTGAAAGGAGCCTTGTTGCCATTGTTTTTGAGATTGATTGTTTCCGACTTAAGTTATTGGGATTTAAGTCTTGGAAGCCTCTTTACTTGGATGACTCAGGCTGTGTACATGTGAATCTCCTCAAACTTCACAATGGCAGAAGCCTAGAAAATCATGCTATCCTTTTTATCCTTTCAGATTTTTTGATTTGGCAAATTCTATCTACAACCAACACTTATATTTCGTGATTGCTATTGAGTGTTTTGCATGGGATTTGCTTGGTAGATATTTTGGTAGTTCCATATCAATTTGTTTTGCACCTCTATGAATAATAGCCAATGCAAGCTATTGGTTATAGGATCTGTCTATGTTCCTTTTATCTTGTATTAGTCATGATGACATTTAGCTTCTATGCATACTTGATAATTAGTATAATACCATTGTTTAACTTACCAATAGTGGCTTTATCTATAACTATCTGTTTACATCTCTTTCTAAGGGCTGCCTCGTGGATTGGTGCAAGTTTTCTGAAATTTTCTTTTTGTTCTTGTTGGTTTGCATCAGCATCAGCTTGTTGTCAACACTTGGGTAGCCCTGACTATAGTTCGATTCGAATCGGAATCGAACCGGGTTGGAATCAGTCCCAAACCAATATGACGGTATGTTGGTTCCAAACCGAACTAGAACCAAACTGCCCTCCTATTTTAAATTATCATTTTTTATTTTAAAATGTTTTTAATTAAAAATAAAAAAACTAGCGGTTCGAACTAGAACCGGAACTGAAACTGCCGGTTTTGCTTCCAGAACCAGCCCTCTGCAGTTTAGTTTCAGTTCCCAAAATTTAGGAACCAGAACTGTCGGTTCCGGAACCAGGGTCAGGTCTACACTTGGTTATTACATCAAGTAACTCATCTTTCTTTTACATGAGTACATCTACATTTGGGATACATTATTTTCAAATTCAATACCTAACCATGATCAAGTTTATTTCTGTTGTATGGCATGGCATTATGCCACATGCAACATGATACACTTTCTACCAGTGTAGCTCACATTGAACTTTGGCAGCTCATCGTTATGTTGATATGCTATTAGCATAGCAGCCGTTCATGGTATGAGCTGTTATAATTATGGTACGAGTACATCATCTACATTTGGTATACATTATTTTCAAATTCAATACCTAACCATGATCAAGTTTATTTCTGTTGCATGGCATGGCATTATGCCTCATGCAACATAATACACTTTGTATGAGTGTAGCTCGCATTGAACTTTGGCAGCTCATCGTTATGATGATATGCTATTAGCATAACGGCCGTTCATAGTATGAGCTGTTATAATCAACATAATCAATTTTTGATCCAACTATCAAGCTTTTCGGTAACTCTGGTTCAACTTTATGAATGCTCATTTATTGTGTTCTTGTTGGAGATGAACCAAAAAGATTTGAAATTGGGGATTCAAGGGAAAATTGCAGATTGGATATGAATTAAAAATGGAAATCAAAGAGGTTGATTGGGGAAGGGAAAGATAAAAGGAAGAGGAAATGTAGAGGTATTCTGCCTAGATTGCACTCCAATTCAACATAAACCAAGTGAATAAAAGCACAAAAGCCTTTTGGTCATAGCTGGGGAGATGAGTTCCCTAGTGATTTTTGTACCAATGCTGATCTGTATCTTGATTCCTTTTTTATGGAATGAGTAGATAGGATTGTTTCTTTTGTGGTTAAAAAGAAGTGAAAGCTGAGGATATGCTGGAAGTGAGAGAAAAGGCTCTGATTTGGGAAGGAGCTCGAACATTGTGCTCAATAGTTATATACTTTGTTTATATTCTATTGTCAAACCCTGTTATGTCTGAAATCTTCCATCATTCGTGTCACCATTATATATTTATATCCCATTCATTTAAGCATTAAACACGCAAAATATCATGCATTTATTTTCACTCTAACAACCAATACATTGGGGATTGATGGATTATTGCTTCATGTTTGACAGTGTAGTTGGCATTCTCTTGTTTATATGCACATTTGATCTGTGCTTTTGATAATCATCACATGTCATGCAGCTTATTGGCACTCCAAACGAGGTTGATTTGGATTTTGTGAATGAAAATGCAAGAAGATATATTCGGCAACTCCCTCGTCATCCACGACAGTCCTTACCTGAAAAATTTCCCCATGTTCACCCTGCAGCTATTGATCTTGTTGAAAGGATGTTAACATTTGATCCTAGGCAGAGAATAACCGGTGAGTTCTTACCATCCATCTTTTGTTGTTTTTAGACGATGCATCATGTGGTTGCCCATTTAAACTATCGAAATGATGGTTGATCTAATCATGACTCCAATGTGAAAAATAAGGTGTGAATTTATGACCTCACATTTCCCAAATTACTTGTTTCTGTTTTTATTGTTTCCTCTCGATTGTTGGGTCTTACGGCTTTGTTGTTGTTGCTCTCGATTGTTGGCAGTTGAAGAAGCTCTTGCGCATCCCTACCTCGCATCTTTGCATGACATCAGCGATGAGCCGGTCTGCATGATGCCCTTCAGCTTCGACTTTGAGCAGCATGCACTCTCCGAAGAACAGATGAAGGAGCTTATCTACCGGGAGGCCCTAGCATTCAACCCCGAGTATCAGCAATAAAATTCATAAGTCTCTTATTCACTGACGCATTGGCATTTTAGTCAGTGTAATTCATGGTCTCTTTTCTTTAATGGAATTGCTACCAATTTCTTGATGTATATATGTGCTTCTTAAAACTGTGACCCAAAGCACAGAGACTTGGTTGAAATCTAGGGGTTGTTGTATTGAAGCTTCTGGCTTATTTTTGTTTGAATTTTACTCATCTCCTTCTTAAACAGGTCATCGGCAAATTTAGGTTCTCAATCTTTGTTTGAATCTTGACTTGTGAAATCTAATCTGAGGCTGATTGACTTATATACATGGCAGGAGAAATAAGGTATGTAATTAGCAGGATGTTGCACAGTTTCTTCTTCTCCTAGAGAAGAGAGTAGGTAGGAATACAACAAGAAGACAGGTGCTTCTCTAAGAGATGGATAATCTCCATGGTTTTGTAGTGCCAACTTGTTGAGGTTTTTCTCTCTCTGTTCTTTTAGTGATTTGTTGCCTGATATTAATAAATCCCTGTGCAAAAAACATGCTATTAGCTTGAAATGCCTATTGCATTGCATAACAATTATTATTGTGATATTAGTATCTTATGATATCTTTTTAGATGAATCAAATTGTTCATGAGGCTTGTAATTTACTACCACTTGATCCTTTTTCACTGTGTTTTAAAGAATATTCTTCTAGTATCATATATATATATATATAATATATATATATATACATATGCATATATATATATATATACATATACATATACATAAATACATATACATATACATAAATACATATACATACATACATATACATACATATATATACATACATATACATATATATACATACATACATACATATATTCGATTTTGATAATGTCGATGTAATTGCAATTATGCAGATATAAGTTGCACTTATAACATATGCATATATATATATATATACATATACATATACATAAATACATATACATATACATAAATACATATACATACATACATATACATACATATATATACATACATATACATATATATACATACATACATACATATATTCGATTTTGATAATGTCGATGTAATTGCAATTATGCAGATATAAGTTGCACTTATATAAATACCCAGTAATAATTGATTAAAAAAGAAAAAAAAAGAGACAACAGACAGAAGTCTCATCTTCTGTGCAAAATCTGCAGTGAATGGAAGATGTCAGCTTCAGAATCATAATTGCTTTCATTCATTTGAAGTCTTCTAAACTAATCCATCTCAGGTTCTGAAAAGAGGAAATCTATAAAAGGAATGGAGTTAGAAAGATGCTAAAACAGAACCTTCAGACAGTAAATCTTCGATAGCATCAGATCCCACAACAGCATTCTTATTTGATACACCACTGTCCAGTATAAACAGATATATAATACAAATTAGCAAACTAACTTTCCGCATTGTAGTGTGAATCTCAAGTAGGATTATATTCCAAGGATGAAGAAACAAAGAGCTGTGAACTATAATTACATCAAAATAACCTATATTATTGACATGCTCCGAAGCATGCTTCTGATCACCCAAAGGATGAAGATTATAAACATGAGACCTGCCCTGCCCACTATAACTCTATTGATCATATTGATTATTGTGAGCATGCTTCGTCTTCGCAGCAACTGAGAAAGAACCATTCACACGTTATGGTCGTAAAGCTTTTTTAGTTTGCTTCTGATGACCTAAAAGGATGAAGAAAATTCTATAGGAGCTTGATCATATCGAATTGTTCTGAACATGCCGGAGCATGAGTTTCCGCAAGGGTTTGAATGTCAAGCATCGGTCCAGTTGTCATCATCACCACCCTCATCACTGCCCACAAATGCCTGAAAAGAGAAGACATTAGATGATCAAAACAGTGATTGGGAAAGAAAATTCTGAAACAAAGTAAACAAGTCTAACCTGGCGAATAGCGCTTGCCTTCTCCAAGATCGCGGCAACATTGGCATTGGTAATGCTAGTTTTGGGCCGTGGAATGTCTCTTGGCATGGATATTTTGGCTCGCCTCAGATTAAATGACTGCATAGTGCCAGCATCAATGGAAAAAGCAGCTTAGTGAATTTAATATCAGCAAATCAAGATACATGGGTCAACATTTTTCTTTTTCTGAGCAATATTAACAATGAAGTGCATATTTAAAAAGGAATTTCATAATGAAAATAATGAGTCATCTGAATGATTTATGATAATGAGCATAAATTTTGCATTCTCATGAAAAAAAAGACCTAGTATATAAGTATATTTACAATATCTTGGAAATAGGAAAGCCAATCAGTAATCACAGTTACGAGAACAGGATAAAACAGATACTAATGACTTTACACCTATTTAAGGAAGCAAACACAAGCAATTAAATTAGTAGCCTAGGCTACTAAAATGCCAATGCTGTTGGCAACTTAATACAACATATGCTAGCCAAATTTGCTACTATTTTTAGAAAATTTGCAATTAACTACACTAAAGCTCTTATAGAATGAATATAAACATTTGGAAACACTAGGTAGATATATTGTAGTCGCAAGATATTGATGTAAACATTGATGAAAGAGGATACTCAATGCATACATGATACATCATATTATCCAAGTTAAGAGCAACATATAAATGCTGAATGCACATATATCCATAACTTGTACATGAAAACAAGTTTTTCTATTGACATATGCAACTGTAGATTCACAGATGGTGCTCTGAGAAACATAGCTTATAGCTCCTGAGGTTCATTTACTGTCCTCAGGCAGCCACACACTAAAATCATTTGCATTGTTTCTCTTTGGCTTGTTGTGTCCATATATATACTATGCTCAACATGATACTATTAGGATCGAAATCGGCACTAAGAGGAGGGGCGAATTAGTGTTATCGGAAAACTTCGACGATTTAGAAAAACCGTTTCAATAAAGCACGTATGGAAATGATATTGAAAATGTGTTTCACTTGAAGTAAGTGTAATAAGCAATTAAAACAGAGAACAATAGTAATAAAAAGTAGAAAGAGAGTGCACACCAAATTTATAGTAGTTCGGTCGTTGTGACCTATATCCACTCCCGATTCCTCCTCCGTCGACTTCCACTATCGATCTTCTTTTAATGGGCGAAGATTAACTATCCTCTTATAACCCTTTTATCTTTTTCATAGGTTTAGGAGATAACCTTTACAAGCCACTCACTCCTCTCTTAAACTGATATCAACACTTAGAGCTAGAGAAGGGGAATTCTCATAAGATTATAACAACGTTTTCCCCAATTTTTATTCTTAGTTCGTGTGTTAACCGAGCAGGGATGAGTGGGGTATTTATAGGCCCTAAATGAATTCAAATTTGGAGCCAAAACGGTCTCATTCCGGGTTTTCGGGGTACTAGTGGTACCATCACTAGTATTGAGTAATACCACCGCATGCCAGACCGACAACTGGCGGTACCATCGCCTGTCAATCTGATACTGAACGGTACCACCGCCCAGTTTGACACTAATACTAGGCGGTACCACCGCTCAATCTGGCGGTACCACTGCCTGACACAGTATGGGAGACAATGTCTGGGTGGTACCATCGCCTAGTCTGGCGGTGCCATCGCCCAATCTGGCGGTGCCATCGCCTGGCCCTTTTATGGGTGACTGAATAGGCCTTCCACTTGACCCAAAACAACCCCAACTCAGGCCCAATTGGTCCTTAATTAAGTTGGCATTGATTCACCACAAAACCGACTCAATTAGACCTAAACTAACTCGATATAGACACACGATTACAAGCATGAATCTTATGTTGTCCGGCATGTCATTGGTTCATCTGACGCTTTGTTCGATCTTTCGGCACATCGTCCTCTCCTTCAGCGTATTGCCCAATCGACATGTTGACTCCTGCAACTTCCGATCTCTTTAGCACAATGTCCGATCCTTTAGCTCGATGCCCGAACTCATGGCACTAAGTCCTTCCGGCACGTCGACCATTTCTCTGGCTCGACGTCCAATCTTTTGACATGTTCCACTCTGGCCCAACGTCTGATTCTTCTTGCCTTAATCGAATTGCCTTTCCTTGATCGAGGTTAGTACTGCGTCACTCAAACGCATATTAGATTTTAACTTCATCATTTGATTTCATCATCAAAATCCGAGATTCAACAGATACTCATGACCTAAACAAGAATGAGGCATCAAATTTCATATTGCATAGGCATGAAAAACACAATTAGTCTTCTCTTGAAGCAAAAAATCAGAAACTTGATTAAAGATACGTATCAGTCAGAATAAACCATGAAATGGTAAAAACGTTTAATTTTTATCACTTAAAATTATCATCCGAAAACCATTAGATGTGCTTGTTCCAGTGTGACCAATGAACTCGCCCAAATTGATGAATGATTTATAAATTATACTAACAACATAGTAATGCTAAAAGACCATTGTTTTATAATATTGAAACGAGATGTTAGATCTCGAAAATACCAATTGGTATGGTCGGTATTTACCAATTTGACCAAGTATCGGTAACAAAATATATAGCTCAATATTATTACAATAGTATGTAATTTTCATTTTTTATTATTTTATTCGATAATATCACATGTTACAAACCAGTCTACCACCCAGTATATCATTGACATACCATTTTAGTAGGTTACTGAAATTGACATTGGATTTAGATTTAAATCCTTACTTCGGAATTTTTACACAAAAGTTATCCATTTCACACAGTTTAATAAGAGCAAAGGAGAAGAGCAAATTTAGCTGCTAATTGAATATTCAGTTTGAAGGTAACTGATTCTGCAGAGGTTTATACTGCAACACATTGTAGGGCTTATGTGTCAGCATCTTCTTCATTGCATAATGAGACATCACACCAGGAAATCTCAATAGCAGTATTTAACATATTCAGGAAAGAAATCATTTCCGTACTAAGCTTGAAACCAACCTTATTTCTGATTTGATCAAGCAGGTCCTCCCTTCTGTCCACTTCTTTATGACTAACACTACGAGTTGACCTTTTCTCCCAATTCAATTTCAGTTGATCTTGCTGCAAATGTAGTTCAAGGAAATGAAGGAGATGTCATGTAATATCATTTTATGCATTTTTCTTTAGAAGTGACCAATAAAGATAGTAGACACAATGTAATTACTATTTTGTCGGAATGTGGTGAAATTGGTTCGTTGACAAATGGAGATCCTGGCGAATATTGCTCCTTTATCTGGGAAGGACACCTTAGTGGTTGTAATTCATCCAAATGATTGAGATTGCTGGAAATATTAGGATCATTATCATCTAATTTAATTGATAACTTCAATTTCCTCCACTGCATAGGGGGCAGAGGCGGGGGTGGTGGCAGCTCATTTGTTGATTGCACTTCAACATTTGCTGGATTTTCTCGCAAAGAGGGGAATTTTCTTTCTTGTTGGGTTTTCACAGATAGAACAGAATCAAGACCAGGAAGCTCCATGGCAGACAGTGACTGAGAAGGCACTTTGCTACTGTCAATGATAGCATCAAAGTTTTCCAATCCATCTTGTTTGCTAATACTTGAATGATTCATTTGCTCAAATCCCATAGATCTAGAGATGGATGTAGTTGAGGATTGAAACCTATATGGAACATTATTTAACTCATGGTCTACATATTCACTTCTTCCTTCTTGTTCCCACTGTTCAGAGCTTGTATATGAGCGAGGACTGAGAAGTTCCTCTGAAGAATATGGACAAGATCTACGGAAGGTGTCATCATCTGACTCAGAGAGAACATCTGGCAAATTATCAACAGGGCCGTGATGCAACTGAAATGATGGAAAGGTAGCATCTTCACTATTTTCATGGAGATTGCCACTGGAAAAATCCAACTTCAATTTAGAATTATCCAAACCATTCATAGGTTGAGAAGAGATTTTCATATATTCAAGTGGCGGAGAAGATTGCTCATGGTAATATGAAGTAAAAGAGACTGGTTCTTTTGCTGGTACACGAGCAACCTTTTTGTTGGTACTTTGTTCGTCGGTTCTTTGGGATGCAACTTCATTTGACACTTCTATATCATCATGAAGACAGGAAGTTCCACCCTTTGGTTTTCTTATTTCAGTGTTTATATTTCCTGAAGGTGTGGAAAGTGATGCTTCTCTATGGATAGTATTTGCAAGAAACCTCTGTGCAAGCTCAGAAAAACTGGATGAGATACCCACAGTGCTTTGGCTAGGCCCATTTTGTCTTGATCCAGTACAATAAATATCTGTTAAAGGAGCTCCACTAGAGGCACTATTTCTTGTCATGTCAAGTTTATCAGAGCTAGCATAATTGCTAATATCAGTGTCTTCAGAATTATGTTCAAATTTCCTCTGTAGAAAAGGTTCAGCAGATACATTTGAGTCCTGTTTGACATTATCTACATGTTGATTGTCATGGCAGGATGGAGAACCTTTGAACTTTTGAACAGTATTATATCCTCTTGCAAAAAAATGAACCTCAGTTGAATTGCTTTGAACTGAGGAATCCAAATTAGTTGGTTCGTCAGCCACCTTCCCTTGAAAGTTGGCATCTACTGATGTAGGTTCATTTTGCATACATGCTGCATCTGATTCATTAACAAGTGTCTGAGACTTCAGTGCGCAACTTGAAAAGTCAGATGTAAAATTTCTAGAATCAGATATAAAATTCTTACTTTGAGTATTCACAGATCCAAGCTCTGGTGGTTTTGAAGGTTCAACCCCAAAAAGGCCACCATTTGTCCAAAGCTTAATGGAAGGAACACCAGACACATCAGCAAGAGGATCAGGTTTCAATATAGATCCCTCACATCTGGTTTCTGCTAGCATCATTGTTGGTGGGCTGAAAGTGCCTGATATAGGAGAGAGAACACTGTCAAGACACTCATATGCATGAATTTTTGTTTCAGAAATATTGGGAGCATTTCTTTCACAAAAATCATCAACAACAGTTTGTTCTTGTTTTTGCACAAATTCTGTGGCATAAGGTGATTGCACATGTTCCGAACCATTCAAAGAACTCAAATGCAAAGATTTTGGTGTCACATCTTGATTCAAAGAACTATGTGATGAATTATGTGCTTCAACATCAGAGGGCTCTGAACTTTGTACAGCTATGACTTGTCTCATTTCTGTTCTAGGCTCCATTCCTTGTGAGCTGAAGTTAGATAGTGTCTGCACTTCACTTTTGGTGTGACACCCAGCTTCTGTCTCTGATTCAGAATCCAATGTGTTGGGTGCATCCACATAATTATCTGTCTCACTGCTGACTTCATCAAAGTGGCTGACACCAGATAATGATACTGAAGTTTTACCGATATGACATAAGATGCCTTCTTGATTCAATGCTTCACTTTTAGCATGCTCAACATTTTCTGTTCTGAAGTTCACTTGCAGAGGCTCCAAATCTTGAATGCTGATGACATTTTCTAATTCTTGAACCCTGTCAACGAGTATGTCATTGTATGATACTGGACTTGTAGGCTTAACTATTTCCAATTTTTCATCCCATGTAACAGAAGATGATCTGGGAACACTTTGTTCTTGCGGCAAATCATGTTGAGCAACATTATCCAAACCATCTGCACTTGGCTCATCATGTAGAACAGGAACACTTAGATGGCTATCTTTGCTATGTAAATTAGGATTAGGTACTTCACCGTAGTCTAGATCGTCAGGCACCCCCTGAGGATTTACATATGAAGTTTGTTCGGCATAGTTCTCTCTAGTCTTTGAAGCAAAAGATGTAGATCTACTTAAAAATTCAAGATTTAACCTCATATCAGGTGAAGATATATTCACAGCAGAAAATCTTTGCCCACCAATGCTTGGGGATGCAAATCTTATACCACTGTCAGAATTCGCATTTTCAAGCGCACAAAGAGTTTGTATTAGTGGAAATAGCCAAAAATATAGAAAACCATGAATTTTTTCTGGTAGGTAATCACTATCTTGAAAGTTCAAATGAATAGTCCCATATATTACCTGCTATCATGATGAGATATGTAGACTGCATGTTTAACTTCTCCGAGTCTAGGTCTTGATCCTTTCCTCTGTTCATATATATTGAAAAAAAAAGTTTTAGGTTATTATTCCAGAGTCAATATTTGTGGCTATCGTACAAGGTACATATAAGATATCATGTCCTCGTGATACAGAAAACCAAGGACAAAATTAGCTGCAGCACTATGTCAAAGTAAAACCCCTCGGGTCAGGCATAATCCCACCAGGAAGGTTAAAGATTTTTTTACAAGCTTACAGTTTCTTACTTTTAAATGCATGAAACTTGTCTGAATCTGGTTTTGTCCATGTGGCAGACATCTTTTTCTCTGTGGAACAGTAGGGACCCGCTGACTCCAAAGAACAGTTGACTCATTATCATTGTACAATTTGTGAAATTCATTCCCTCATTACCAAATGTATAGGATTGCTATTGGCATGTTGGAGAATACATTGACATCACAGTACATCCAGATTAAATGATTTTTTTCACATTCTAGATTTCCATCCTAGTTCTCATTAATCACACCTATTCAACACATTTTCTAGGTAAGAATCTAGATTACTAAGATTCATCTTACATTTATTAAGCTCCTTCAATGGCATTCCCTTATATGATTATTTAAGAAGTTCTTTTCTTATGGATGGAAGAGCTAAAATTTAAAGTAAACAAGTACCTTGGTTTTATGAACTTTCTTTTCTTTTTGAAAATTTTCAGAATTTTCCATTTGTGATGCAGTCCACACCCTCTTAAAATAGGGTGGATCTGAATACCTTTTCAGACAAGCTCCAGTGCCGGCATGGTCAAATCTGAACAGAGGGAAACAATTTAAACATATCTTCGGCAGAAAAAAACGGTGAGAGAAAATGTACATGTCATATTTACTTGTCAAGCAGGAACAAACGAGGTGGATCACGGCATTCTTCATATGAATCCATCATAAAGCGTGGCAATTCAGTGGAGAGGAGGCTGCTTTGCTCATCTCGAATGCGGGCATGCCAGTCGGAACCTGAAATAAATGATTTATCATCGAGGCGCCAAACATATTCTGAATAGTGCATAAGAAAAAGCTCAGAAACTGGTACCCGCAACATATGCAAAATGTACGTAGCTTGTTTGTTTTCCAAAGGCCTTCTCAATAGATGGAACTGTTGATTCTATGTTCTGTACTCGTGTCATCATTTGACGCCCTCGTACAGCTGTGGCCGTTATTTGTTCATGCAAGTCATGGAAAACATCCGCAGCAAATCTGTGATATTGACAGATTCATTTCAGTACAGGTATGACAGAGAAGATTATGAACATATGAAACAAAATTACTGTTAAACAGAGATAACAACAGATGTTGAACCATAAACTAACAACAACCATAACAAATCTAAAACAAAGAGCAAGAGACGATCAAAGTTATTTGAATAATATTATTCTAAATGAACACTCATGAAGAGAAAAATCCCAAACTATGGCATCGGACTCACTCAAACTAGCAATAGGCATCCCTGACCCAAAAGCCTGGTATCAACAGGTGGTGCATTTAAATATCGATTAGATACCATTAACAAGTTAACATTCTGCATCATAGAATTTTGTCATGAAACCCTCGTTTATTGAGCTAAGAAAAAACCCTCTCAAACCTTGAGATATCACGCTTTACCTTGTCCTTGTTTACCTCTCTTTGCAACAATTTTTTCTCGAGTGAAAATTAGTCATGCAAATCTAGTAAAACGATGCAATCTCCTTCCAACGAATCCACAGCTAAAAACAACAGCTTGAAAGCAACCAATTTCACCATCTAAATTAATCCCTCACCGACTGGTGGTTAGACATGCAGCCCACCAACCCCCTTCGCCCTGCTAACAGTACCCTTCAAGAAATCATTCCTTATTCACTACAATTAAATCAGTTAAAAAACACCATTTTATGTCACAAAAATTAAACTTGATCTTTGCAGGAATTAGAAGGAAAACAACGCAAAAGATACTAAAATCATACACACACACACACACACCCCATGGCATTAATTAATCCTGGCTCCAGTTTGCTACTCCGAGTCAGCTGACTCCATAATTGCCACAACCAAATGAATTAAAAAAGAGGAACTTTAATCGAATTGAGAAGGACCAAAATTCAACTAATATTTCTCGCGACATGCACAACAAGAATCATAGGGTTTCCGAAGAACCCAAGAACAAGAAACAAGAAGGAAGTTGGGTGGCAGATAGCAGAACATATGAGAAAGTAACGGAGAGACTAAAGAGGCGAGCAGAACTCACTCGGCGAGGTCGCCCAGCTGCCGCAAGATCCCCACGAGGCCGGAGACGGCGACGCCATCCAAGATCGCCTTCGGCTCCTCCTTCCTGAACCCTCCCCTGTACAGCTCCGGATCTCCCAACCCGTACTCGTTCCTCAACTCCAACCGCACCAACGGCATCCTCTTCGACCACCGGCCGTGTCGCTCTCGCGCTCTACTCCTCACTCCCGGCGCTCACAGCAGAGTAGCAGAACCAAATTCGAAACCGAGATCTCCGACCTCTCATGGCCCGAGCGGATTATGTAGGAGGGCGATGCCGAGCGGCGATGGCACATTGGCGATGAGACGACGGCTCAACCGTCGGACTCCGCACTCGCTCGCTCGCGCACCCAATTCGTTGCAGGATTGCCGTCTACTCAAGCCATTTCCAAGAAAAAAAATGCCTTTTTGTTTTTGGGCCTCAGGAGAAATAAAGGGATGACTTTTTGGTCCATAAATTAAGATTTGGACTCATAAATAAATAATAAAAAATATATTTAATATATTATTATACAAGTCGAAATCCATAACTGTCATTCATGTGTCATGTGAAACAATATAATAAAACTTTTTAAATACTAACAAAAAAATATAAATTAATTTTTTATTTATAAATATCAAAATTAAAAAATTATTGAACGATTTTCATAGAAAATACTCACATTTTGGGTATTTTCTAATTTTATTTTTTTAAACAGTATATTTAATTTAAAAATATCTAAATTATCCCTTCAAAATTTTTTATCTATGAGAGTGTTTTGGCCTATTACAATATTTTGATCATTACGATAAAAATACTATAAAATCTACTTGAGTGTTACAATATTTTGATCAAAAATACTATAAAATCTACTTGAAAACTCTGTAAATAAACTAAATAGACTCCTAACATCAATCAAACTAACTATAAACCTAAAAAATATGATATTGTAATTATCTATGTACGATGACAACTAAAAAGACATGATATGATGTCACTCATCGTATTTTTTAATAATAATAATAATAATATTTTTAATATATCAATAAAATATTATAAAAAAAACTATAAATGAGATAAATGAAAACACTGTAATAGTTAAAAATTGGTAAAAAAATTTGACGAGAAAACTTTTAAGGAGTATTTTTGATATTTTTAAAATTAAAAACATTTTTTAAAGAAAACAAAAGAGGGGCACTCTCCAAAATATAAGTATTTTATAAAGAAATTATTCAAAAATATTTTATATAAGGAATTTTTTTCTCAATTCCTTGTTTGTGTTGTAAGATATCCCCCAAATGGTCTATCAATCACATTTCAGATTATAGACAAATGTATGTGGCATTGTTTCTCAAGGCACCACAAGAAATCAGAAACCCTGAATTGATGAGTGAGAAAAAAAAAGAAAGTTTACCTACAGTCACTGTTTGACAACTACAAATCCAACGAACGATGGATCTTCCAAGTCAAATCGCTGAGCTCATGTTCTGCATCAATCATGCAAGCGTTGCTGTTCTTCTCTGTTTCCTTTTCGGTGTACGCCATCATCGACTTTCACATGAGCTGCAAGGCTTTCACGACACAAACAAATTGCTCATCGGAGTGCATGTTGAAGAAAGCCATTGGCTTCAGCTTTGACGGAGGTATGTGGATTCTGTGGATTCGACAAGGATATTTTTTGTCTGATCCACCTGCAACTTTACATCAACTCGGATGGATGCCGAAGCTTTTGTGTTCATAAGCGTCACAGGACAGCAGAAACTGTGCTCCTCTCAACTTTCTTTCCTGCTCAGCCTCGGCCTATAATAGTGGATGAATGAAATGATTATTCAGAAAAATCTCACTTTTCAGTATATATATATATATATATATATATATATATATATATAGGCGAACTATATTATATTCGATTACAAAATTAATATAAAATATATAAAATTAAACTATAAAAACTCCTAGAATCAACAAAAATTAGAAAAACTAATAAAGTAATTATATCATTCTTTTTTCTAATGATTAAAGGTTGAGACGAGGTGGACTAATTTTTTTAGTGTTATACTCGCAAATGAACTATGATTCACTCAAATGTATAGTTGAGTCTTAATTTTTCAACCAAGTATAATGCGAGTATATCCTAATTTTACAATCGAGTAGCTCATATGTGGGTGTGATGACGACGGGTCAAACCCTTAGAATCAAATAATCTCAAAATATAAAAAATTAGACTATAAAACCTCCTAGAACCAATGAAAATGAGGCAAATATTTATATCGTTTGTTTTCCTCTAATGATTCAAATTTGAGATGAGTTGGACTCATAAATCAACTACACTTGTCAATTTTTTTTTCTTCTAATGATTTAAATTTGAGATGAGTTTGGACTCGTAAATGAATTGCACTTCACTCGATTCTTCTTCGTTTGAGTATGATACAATTTATTTTATGAGTAAATCTTGATTCGCATCGAGATAAATTTTAAAAAGTGATTTAGTCCCTTAGTTTAGGTAAATTACATATGTATTATGTTAAAAAATATTTATGCATGAGAAGAGATAGAAAATGATGACGACATAGTCGAGCCTTTTTAACTCAACCTAATAGCTTAAGCTTTTGGATTGAATTAGTCTGGATCGGATAGTTGAAATCTAATCTCGCTGATCCTAATTTTAGACAATATTTATGAGATCTTTGATATTTTATAAATTACAGTGGAGACATCATCATCCAAATAGATGGTGACCCAAAGATCTGTTCGGATGTTGAAAGATAGCAACAAATCGAAATCAAGGGACCTCCTTATCCCTTGTCGAGACAGATGGAAGAACCCTATGGTGCCTGTTTCTTTCATTTCATTTCTTTGCACAAAAGGTTTGAGTGATTCGAAAGTCTTGTATAGGTACCAAAACATGTCCGCCAACTACTCTTCCCAATGCATAAAAGATTTGAGTAAATTGTAATTCTCGTTGATATAGAACAAAAGATTGCTGCCAACAGCCTCCATTGCTTCATTCATGAGCCCACCTACCATAGGATAATATATCACATCACAGAGATTATTGGATGAATCAATGCAAATGGGAATCGGCTATGACTCGCTGATCACAAATCAGATCGTGTTTGCTTCTGGTTCTTGATGCTATAAATGTTGCTCTTTAATGCTTTTGCAGCCTTTTGCCATCATGAGTTTGGAGAAAAGTCGTCACCACCAGCCCCACCTAATTAGAGCTAGCTAACGCGGCATACAGACGATCCCAACAAAATCTTGAGCGATGTATCACTCACCTGGAAAACGTGAAACTCATGTCCTAAGTCTTGACACAAGAATATCACTTTTTTATAAAAATAATAAAAATATAACTTGTGATAGAAAAATTTTCAGATCATTTCGAGAATAATCGTTAAATAAATAAGGAGATGAGATTTATGAATACTTAACTTTTATGGATGAAATAATTTTATCGAGTATCCTCCCGATATCATCCATCTTTCCTATAAAAGAGATATACACTCCCTTAGCTATGCCTCCATTAAGATCTATGTTGCTAGATCGCTTCCTGAGACTATTGGAAGAATAATATCCGAATATGATGCAGGATCTTTTATTTTCTCTTACCATTTCTTACACTCATAATAGTTGACTTAATAGACCGAAGAACCTTGTCATGCTAAACTATGTCTAGATCAATTCCCAAAGTGTCACAAGATTCAGAATATGAGCCAGGTTGAGGTGTCTTCATAATTCAAATTGGTGACTGATCCACACTAACAAAAGAAAAAGTGAAAAACAAATAATTGAAATTCAAATTTAAGCTGGGCATAGTGCTCTTGCAAAATGAATTAGTGCTACTCAATTGATTATTTCATATAAAAACGTAAACATTGGCATCCTATAATTTAAATACCAGTCTAAGGTTTACTTTAAATAATAATTGATACATGTACAGTTTAATATTGTTGTCATAAGCCACAAATGAACTGACTAATGTTTAGTAGTTCAAGTTGCCATCAAGTATAGGATAATAGAAAACCTCAATCAAGAATCTAATTCTCTAGGAAGCTTCTCAGAGGGTAATATGGTTTCAGCATTGCCAAATCTATTTCTCTGTAGTGGTGAGATGGTTGACACTGATAAGAATTAAACGAAAAAGATAGAAAGATAGAAATTATAGAAGAAACTATGAAATGTATAAGATATAATTGGCTAATTCATTTTGATAGTAAGCTTTTGATAGCTATTTATACATACTCAGCAGGGAGGTTATACACATTCAACAGGGAGGATTTTTCTCAACTGCTTAGAGATTTCCTCAACTGCCTTGAGGAAATCTTATTTGCTTATCATGCCCCCGCAAGATTGAGCTTCCATCAAGGATGCCGATCTTGGACCGATGAGATGAAAATAGTTTACGGGCGAGAGGCTTTGTGAGTGAGTCTGCTAGTTGATCAGCTGTATGTACGTGAGAAACACGGAGTTGATGTCTGACAACTTGATCTCGCACGAAGTGGAAGTCGATTACAATGTGTTTCATGCCAGAATTGAACACTGGATTGGCACATAAGTAGGTAGCTCCAATATTATCACAATATATTGTAGGAATAACCATGGAGTTGACGTTGAGTTCCTTGAGCAGATTTGTGACCCAATTGAGTTCAGCAGCGGCGGTGGCGATGGCATGGTATTTAGCTTTAGTTGTAGATCGTGCAACCGTCTTTT
>LVTN01000392.1:4873-31338 GCA_001649415.1 Musa itinerans
ATATAATTTTTGGAAGTATAGATAATGAGATACTAAAAATAAGTAATTATATTAAATAATTTATAATTAACCGGATGAAATCCTATAAATGATACAGGTATATTCCTTAATGATCTACTTATCTGAAAAATCTAAAGCAACTGGATTTGAGTTAATTAAATAGAGAGTTTTGTATCCTATATTTATTATTTTTTATAATAAACTACTTTTTTAATTATAAATATAAATATAAATATAAATCTACCCTTTATTATTGATTCTCGTGATCATTCGTGGGTCAAGAAATCTTATATTCCATATGGAAAAATTAGGGAAAAATTTTAGAATGGCATGTCAGAGTAAACAATAAAACTTGTTATTTACTCTCTCATAAGAAGAATTTACTGATGGCATGAGAGGAATCAAATAATTCATGAAGAAATATAATATCTGTTACACTCCCCAAGCAAAAATTACATCACAATCCTTAATTATTAATGTGTCTCTGCTTAAACCTGATCGAATCGCTCCAATTACATAATGTGTACAATATGTAGAGCCATGCACCGTGTTTTGCTCCTCATGCCATCTCCTCTGGCTTCGCAGAGGCGAAGTTCTCGTACCCATGAATCGACTTCTCGTACGTCTCGCCGTCGCCCCACACCGCGTAGGCGTCCTCGCCGTGGATGGCGTCGTCTCCCACCTGCAACTCCTCCTCGCTAAGTCGAAGCGGGACGACCACCTTGATCAGCAAGCATATCACGCTGGTGATGACGACGTTGAGCGCAATGATGAATCCAATGCCGGCGAATTGCATGCCAATTTGACGCAGCCCTGCGGTGGCTCGGCCCATTTTGATGGCGTAGGCGAGACCGACGTAACTGGGATCGTCGCCGAAGAAGAGGCGGTTCAGCCTCGGGTCGGCCAAGATGCCGGTGAGGATGCCGCCCAAGCTGCCGGCAATGCCGTGGGTGTGGAAGACGGCGAGCGTGTCGTCGATCTTCTTCAGGAATTGGATTTTCTTGTGGAGCACCATCATGGTAAACCAGGGAATGCTTCCTGACAGGACGCCCATGATGATGGCTGCCCAAGGCTGCACCAGCCCTGTTCACCAAACAAATACGTCGATGGTAGGCACAATGTTTGTAGTTCGATGGTATGAATCTGGATTTACCTGCAGCAGGAGTGATGCAAACGAGGCCGGTGATCATTCCCTGGACGGCGCCGATGACTGACGGCTTCGAGAAGTAGAACATGTCGAGGAAGAGCCAGACGAGGAGGCTGGTGGCGGTGCAGAGATGAGTGTTGACGATGGCGATAGAGGCGGCGAGGTTGGCCGCGTAGGGAGCGCCACCGTTGAAACCAGTCCACCCCAGCCACAGCAGCCCCGCTCCGGTCAGCGTTAACAGGATGTTGTTGGGCGGAAACCTCTCCCTGTCCTTCGCCACTCTCGGCCCGACCTGCAACAGACGAAGAACGTTGATGCACATACTACAACAACGATGACGGCACATCAATTAGATATGCTCTCTGTTCATACCCAATAAGCGGCGGTGAGTCCGGCGATCCCGGAGGAGAGATGGATGACGTAGCCGCCGGCAAAGTCCATGACGCCGGCCTTGAACAGGAACCCGTTCGGGCTCCAGAGGCTGAACGCGCCGATCGTGTACGAGAAGGTGAGCCACAGCGGCACGAACAGCATCCACGCTTTAAAGTTCATCCGGCCGAGCAGCGAGCCGGCGATCAGTATGGGCGTGATGGCGGCGAAGACGAACTGAAAGTACACCAGCGTGGCGTTGGGGTAGAGCCCGGCGAAGCCCTGGGCCAGGAGGAACTTCTGCTCGAGGACGTTGACGTCGGGACGGCCCCAGAAGGGGAGGAGCGGCTCTCCGAAGGCCATGCGGAAGCCCCAGATGCACCAGCAGATTAAGACGGCGGCGAAGGCGTAGAGCGCCATGAAGGCCGAGTTGACCGCCCACTTCTTCTTGACGATGCTGCCATAGAGGATCACCAGGCCCGGAACGCTCTGAAGCCCGACGAGCGTGGCAGCGGTCAGCTGCCACGAGTTGTCCCCCTTGTTGAGCCACTCCGGCGCGCCCTCGTTCGGCAGAAGGCTCGATGGGAGCGACATCTCGGTCTCCCCTCCCTCTGCAAGCTCTTCCTTACGACGACAGAGGAGAGAACCGAAGCGAGCCCCACGGCAAAACCACACAGAATCAGCATTTATAGGATCAGATACAACGCTGGGTTGGATTCTCCGGCCACAAACTCAGGCATCAAGTCCATAGATACACACATGATTTGAAGAATCAAGGGTGATAACAGCAATTCATGATTAATTTGAAATTATGAATACACTGAATCCTACATGATTTGGTTTCGCAACCGCAACTCCAGCCTATATACGGTATCTCGGAAGTCGAGGAGAACCGGCAATTTTTGGGTGAGCGTAGGAAGAGGCAGAAAGGAATATATATGATAAGGAGGGTTTCTAGCCGTCCATCAGCTGTGACTTCTGATCTGCATCGTCTGTTTGAAAAGATCTAATTAATTATATGAATATTTTTATTTAAAATCAACAGAGTGAAAAATTGCAATGAGAGAAACCGAATCTTAAGATTCTTCACTGGAAATTCTGAAGAATCGGTCTGCTGCAGAACGGGAGATTCGGAAACTTAACATTGAGTCAAGCGTTGACATTGCGCGTTGACATTGCAACACTGTCAAGTTTCCTGTTTCCGTTAGTATGATGAGTACGATTCGGCTGTATCTAACAGGAGAAGGACGTCAGAGGAGATTCGTTTTGGAATCCTCCGAGATTCGATCCATCGTAATTGGAGATACATATTTTTTCTTTTAATGTGGGTTGAAAAGGAAACAACGGACCAGTTTTAGTAGTCACATTATGAATTGCCAGCTAGTCGGTTATATTATTGCCAACGTTAAAAGGGTGACAAACGCATATAATAATGAGATATCGTTAGTTGTTCTTACGTTGTTACAGCTAATTCCCCATCAAAAAAAGATATATTAAAGGCTAAGTAAAATATTAGAAGACGCTAAGCTTAACCGGTAAAGATCATATCGAATCACCATAAGATCCCAAGATCAATTCAAGCTTCAAGTCCAATGGAGATTTCGGATGCGACTTCAAGATGACAAACCTGTACTGCAGAGATCAAACCTTAGATTAAGATACATCATGTTTACTTCACAGAAGAACGAGGAAGAAGAACCACAGTAGTGGCTTTCATCGGTCTCTCTTCTGGGAGATGGCTATGTGCGAGCGCGCCCGTAAAGGTTGAGGTACACACTTGTGGTCCTGTAAACGAGGACGAGGCTCAAGATGACTGCTATGACGCAAAGCCCCGACATGATCAGTGAACTGAGGAAGAAACAGATGGTCCCTGTGCATTTTAATGGTTCCTCCACGCCGAGCAGAGCACCTCGCAACGAGTTGATGTTACCTTGAGCTTGTTTCGCTGCTTCGTCGTCGTAAATTACGCTGGTAATGAGACCGGAGAAGATCAATGAACCTGCAGGATTGGCCACCGTCAGGAAATTGTAGAGGGATCCAAAGTTCTTCAACCCGAACAGCTCTGATGCAGCAGCAGGAACTATGGCCCAGTGAGCTCCATATCCAAGTCCGATCAACAAGGTTCCGATGTACATCGTTCCAGGCCAGGCCATGGCGAAGAACAGGTGCCCGATCGCCATCACAGCTTGGAAGCAAGCCAACGCCACCGGCCTTGGATACGCACGGTCCCTCACGATGAGCTCGGATAAATAGCCTCCGCCTACTCGACCAAGAAAGTTCCAAATGCTGATCATGGAGACAAAAATGTGAGCCTTGTCATAGCCCAGAGACTCGCTCATCTGACCAAGGTTGTCGATGACCGTCAACCCAGAGCCCGATCCGAGGAGAAGAGAGAGGAACATGAGCCAAAAATCTGCCTTTATCAGCGCCTGCATCAGGGTGAAGTCCTCCCCCCTGCGAGGGCCTCTCCTCTTCTTCACCCTGACTGCTCCGTCGGCAGCGGCTTGGAGCAGCTTCGCTTGCAGGTGAGCGATCCGCTTCTGCCTTTCTGATGCAGGGAGCAGGTCAACGTCCGTGGGCTCCTCATCCTCCACCTCACTGAGAATGACCTCAGTCTGTTCTGCAGATTGGCTCGTCTCTTCTCCCTGTGAAGGTTCGGGCAACAGAGGCTCTTGAACAGGAGAAACCACATCGAGATGGAAGGTGAGCAGCAACGGAAGGACGACCGGAGCCAGCAAGAGCAATAGCAGCAGCAGCGTGAGCACGACGATGACGGTGTGGCCGAGGTCAACCAGGTCTTCTAGGAGCATGACGCCCATCAAGTACGCGGCCAGGAGCAAGCAAACGCTGTAGACGAACATGAAGCTGGATTGATCCGAGGACCTCACTTGCCGGTGGCCGCCGACGGGCCTGACGATAAACATCAAGGCGATGACCACCATGGATGGCCCGACGGCGACCACGAAGAGCAAAGCGGCATGGTCGGGCGTATGTATCATTGCAAATATCTGGGTCAAGATCGCACCACTGAGACCAGCAAAGCCTTTCAAGATGCCCACTACAGGGCCTCTGCTCTTGGGGAAGTTCTGCACGCAGGAAACCAGCGCGGCGGTGTTGAAGTAGGTCTCTCCATTCGTCGCCACAAATATAAGAACACACATCTGCGCACGAGGCAGAGAGAAGGATCAAAGAAGGTCACTTGTAGAACAGTAAAACTCATGATTAGAATTGATATCACGAACTCAAAACAATATGGCTAATTCCAAACGATCGATCCATAGGAAGTCCACTCACCGCCCACAGCGGCATCCGTGGGGTTCTTCCCGTCACGACGAGCCAAACCCAGCCGTATCCCACGAAGTTCTGCAGCACTCCGACCAACAGCGCCGCCCAGAGCGGGAGGATCTTGCAGAGGGTTCCGGCGAGGAAGCCGATGCTATCGCCCAGATCTTTGGCGACTCCGAGCCTCGCGATCTGGCGCTGGTTGTAGCCCAAGGAGCTCTTGATGACCGGCGACAGGCTGCCGAAGAGGTACCCGGTCCCTGCGACCGCCTGCACCCACATTGCGGCCACGAAAACCAGCCATCTGTTGTGCAGCAAGGACCTGAGTCTCCCTCGTAACCCACTCATCGCTTCCCGACCGAGTCAAGACCTCTATCTATCTGGTTCTGCCGACTTCTTGGGAGCTCCACTAGGAATGAAATCTAAAGACCACTTGTGCTTCCTTTACGCCGGAAGAAGATGAAATCTTGATTCGAGAAACCAAAGGAAAACACAAAAATAGGAGTTGGCGCGATTTAAATCGGATTTTGAGAAAAAAGGTAAATGAATGAAATTTAAAAGCTCGATGTTGATGTCATTCTCTCACATTTATACAAGGAAGGAGGCAATGACATTTCTACAAGTTATAATTGCATTTTATATTTGCAAAAATAAAAAAAATATTGGTTCTTTCTTAACATGTCATTCTGAGGGTGGTGGTAAAATTATTGATATGATCATCATTCTTGGCATATTTTGAAAATGGTAATAAATATTTAAATTTGATATAATCTAAACTCCTTAGTTGACGTGTATATCCTCTGACATCATTGTGTTATTAAATAGTATACAAATTATCCTAGTAATTTCAACGGATGATAGTCAATCTCAATTTTTTTCATTTATAAAAAATAAAATTACACAAAGACTTCAGTAATTTTGCTAAGTGATATGGATAATTTACTCTTACCCTACGGGGTCACACTAATGACGCTACAATAAGGGTCATGAGCTTTTGACTCTCCTATGAGCATAGCATTGATAATGATATTTAGTCCTACATTGATGGAATAATACGAGAACAAATGATCTATAAGTCTGTCGGATCACCTTTATCCTCAAAGATCTTTTTTAGGGTCATGAGTTTTGAAAAGATAAAATCATATAATTCTTCGGAACCACGGTGAGCATAAAACCATCCCAGAAGAATCGAGACAAACAGCTTTCTCGTCCTCGTATGCATTTCTCTTGTGTTCCGGACAGGACAAGCTCATGTGAGCTGCTTTACCGAATGGCCGCCATCCTTTTGCTTCTTACCTCAAGCTCAATTACCATGTTTATGTTTAACTCATTCGTCAGTTGTTTATCTTTACAAAGAAATTGCGATGGCTAGCATTTGTCATTGTGTCTAGATAAGGTTTGATCTTCATGTACTTTGATGTTGTTGGAAAATGTAAGTTATAAGTGTATCTTGCTTGTTTCCTGTGAATTCTAATGGCTTCTTTTCTTTAGGTTCTTTTGTTTTCTGCTACCTTTAATGAAACTGCCAAGGCATTTGTGTCAAGTGTAGTTAAATATGGGAATGAAATATTTGTAAAGAGAGAGAGGAACTGAGACTGGAATAGGTTAGCATTATAAGATCCAATGTCCAGATGAACTTGCAAAAGTCGAAGTGATACAGTTTGTCTATTCCTAACATTTCTTTTGCATCGGTTCTTCTTCATGCTTACTTTGTCTGTTTAATTGGCCTTCCCAGTTGTTTGGACTATCTTGTGAGATTATTGTTTCTGCTCTACATTTACTGCAGCTTATCCTATTTTTGATTATCAATTTTTAATTTCATAAACTTATTCGTGATATTCAAAGATTTGAAATACAATATGATATGATTCGATATAGATGGTATTTAATCTTTACATAAGTGGAATATAGGTAAACTTAAACCAGACAATATGTCTTGTGCCGTATGGTATACGAACTTGTATATATTTTTTTTTGTTGAAAACTCGATAAATACTGATATATTAACGCATGCTAGTATGACTAAGACTCTTGTACTAGTATTAGCCAGGACTATAGAGGTTCGATATATGAAATTAGTTCAATTTTTTGAAGTACAAATAATTCTGGTAATAAAATCAGTTTTTTTTACTTTTTTCGTTACCTAATTCAACTTTTCTTTTGTGAATTTAGTAATTTGGTTATTAAACTTATGGCAGTTCATAGGTTTGTAAAAAATTGCTTCTTTAGATAATTTCAAGGTACTTCCATTTCACCATTAGCACAACAATGCCATGATGTGGAAATTGTAGAGAGAGAATGAAACATAGGTGGATACTCTTAGATATTGTATCAAGAAATGAAATTCTATGAAGAGTTTGCTGCTCTAATGATCATTGTGATGAGTTTTGGGAGCAGTTCTTCTGCTGATGATCACTGTTGCTATTACAGCTTGTTGGAAAAGAGTCTCTTTTTCTCTTATATGCTAATTGGGTGCCACACTAAAAGCTGTTATCTAACAAGTTGGAGCATTAAAGCTCCACAATATCATTGTGGGATGTGAGGAGGAATCCTGTGAGCAGTATTTGGTTTGCTGATGAAGATATATTATTGTGGAATACAGAGCATTGGGTGTTTAAAGGTAAATGCAAATCCTAATGTATAAAGATTATATCAGAGGGTATTCAACAAAATATAATTATAAAGGAGTATAAATACTAAGATTTCAAGGGATATATATTGCAGAAAACCCCAAGTTATTCAACTTCTGTATTCCAGGTCAGTTTATCAAATTAAGCCAATGATAATTCTCACCATTCCATGTGGTTCAGATCATATTTCTTCCTAATATCAGTTGGTATGTTTTTAGACATTTTTTTTTTGGGTTAAACATGAATGTGAATGTTAATTAGTTCTTGTTAAGCTGATTCGATGAGTTCGTCGCTCGCTTTGTGATAGCTTATATTTATCAGAAATAAAACTTAAGTTGTCTTAATTATTTGGACCGATCGATCAATAATCGAGAAAGACACACTATGCTTGAGGTAATTTTTTTAAAAATAATTATTTATGATAAATTTTACTCGTATGTGAGTTATGTTTTGTTCATATGATTGTATTTAAATATTTCAGAGTTACATAGCGAAAATATGAAGGGATTGATTATTGATTGAATTATGTAATTAATCTATTAAGATTATTATATATTGATATTATTTTGTATATATTATTTAAATTATAATGTAATGAATTTTTAAGGAGTAATTAAATTTATTGAAAGTCATAATTATGGTTTGGAATATGTAATATTTGTCATGTGAGTTGATTATGAATTAATATATATGTAAATTAATTATGAATTGATTTGTATAATAATTACTTTATGGAAATTATTTTATTTTGGTTTTGGCTTTGTATTCTTATAGAAAATATAATATGTTGTATCATTTTTCCGATTTGAGTGTTGAAAACACGATTTAGGATAAGTATAGGGTTCTTCTATTTATGCTATGCGTATTACCTTAAAGAATATATATTGCAAATGATAAATAATTAAGATGAGATTTGAATATAAGATTTTATAATTACCTTAAAAAACTAAGATTTTTAGAATTTTAATTTATACAAAAAATCTAAAAATTCCGAATTCGACGCGATCAGCAATTATTACTGCAGCCGGAAAGATTAGGCTAACGTGTCATCTATTAAGTGGCCAATTACCCTGTTTCGTACGCGTTTTGTAGTAGCGATCCTTCGATGGCGGTAAGTAGCACAGTATCTCGTTGTCAAATCTTCTGGAAGGTCCACGTGACAGCGCAGCGATGCGAGGAGCTCGAACATCCTACTAGTTTTACTCGTCCCCCTTCGAAGACCGAAGGGAGTCCAACGCGAGTCGGATCTCGGAACGCCGCAGGAGATCGCGGGAACTCCTCTCCATGGAAATCTTAGGGTAAGAATCTTACCACGACGCCGTGCCATTTTTATTATTCTCGTCGTTTTCCAAATCAATTGTGGTCGGTATCAGTGTGATTTGATTCCGTTTTCGAACGATTTGAATGCTCATTTTCTCAATTTATTTCTCGTCCCGATTAAGAAGGATTTGATTCGATTCGCTTCCACGAAGCTGAAGGTCTCCTAAGAAAAATTTCTCCTTTTACAAAGATTTCGGAGGCATCGGTTTCCGCTGTCGCTCGAAGTGCGGTTCTCTTTCCCCGTCGAGAGCTGAATTGAATTGATTCACGGAATATTTGTCTCAATCGGAAAGATTTGCGAGCTTTTTTCCTTTCCTGAGAAGATTTGAGATTCTTTGTTGGGTTATTGATCTGTAGATTACCCTTTTTTAGCAGTGCTGAAGCAAATTGATCGCTACGGATCGAAATCCGTAAAACATTTTAGAAAGTTAGGGTTTTGATCAATAGCTTTGGCGAGGAAGAGAATTCTTATTCTTTGAAGGATTTCTCCCCAGTTTGGACTAATTTGGGTGTTCGGAAAAAGTAATCGTACGAAGGAAGTGGAGTTCTGCTGCTACTAACAAGAGATTGGAAATAAATGGGGAAAGGAGGAGGTTGCTTTCCGAGCAAGAAGAAGCAGCCAACGGTTGCCTCTGATGAGGCCATCACCATTGCGGAGAGGAATGCTCCCCTTCCCACCGAGGAGAAGATTGAAGGCGGCGAAGAGGTCGTGGAACCTGCCGGGCCACCGGTGGTCGAGACCAAGCTCAAGATCTTCATCGTATTCTACTCCATGTACGGCCACGTCGAGGCCCTAGCAAAGCAGATGAAGAAGGGCGTCGACGGCACTGATTGTGTAGAGGGTGTCCTGTATCGTGTTGCAGAGACACTCCCATCGGACGTCTTGGAGAAGATGTACGCTCCACCGAAGGATCCGTCGATTCCAGAGATATCGGCGGCAGAGCTGGTTGAAGCGGACGGGATACTGTTCGGGTTTCCGACGAGGTATGGGTGCATGGCGGCTCAGATGAAGGCATTCTTTGATTCTACAGGGCAGTTATGGAGAGAACAGAAGCTTGCAGGGAAACCTGCCGGGTTCTTTGTGAGCACTGGGACTCAAGGTGGAGGGCAAGAAACTACCGCGTAAGACCATCTCTGCCATTTTTCTCTCTGTTTCACCTGAATGTTATTCAATATGTGATAACCTGTCTTCTTCATCTAATGGATGCTTGCAGTTTACTTGGCCTATGTTGAATTAATTCTATGCTGGTATTTTATGGTGGATAACTCAGCATGAATCTATTTTCTTTATTTTTCATTTGCTGTTATTGGCTGAAAGATAAATGTTTTCAAGTAGAGGTGCGAGAAAGGGACTTGAGCAAAGAATTCCCTATAAACAGGAGAAACACGATTTCGAGAATTATAGGACTTTTACTAACTTGAGGGAAAGTACTTTTACACCGAAATAGTTGGATTAAGGGTTCTTTGTGGTTGTGTTGGTGGTGTTGTAGGTTAGGACTGTTACTTGGTGAGATCACTGCAGTCTCTGTTCTTCTGGCATCGTTCATACATAATTATTTATTTTTATTAGAAATGCCTACCTTCACCTATGAGGAAATATAGTGATCTGAAAGTTAACCATCTTAATCTTTTGTGCATTCAGGTTCATCAATGCACTGTTTATGAATTGCTATATAACCTGTTGAATGAAGAAGGTATTTTATCCTGTGGATTTGTTGTATATAGGGTCACTTTTTTAATCTTCTTTTTGTCTACTATCTTCAAACCCAAGATTATTCTCTTACGTCACTGGCTTGCTTTGAGTGCTAGAAAACCTGTCTTGTCTATGGAGAAAATAGGATTCCTGGTGAAGGAGAGACACCACAAAGAGGGAGAAAAGAGTGCATGAGCTTTCGACTGTTCAACCTACTTACTAGTGGTTGTAGGTAGCTGTTTCTATAAATTTTAAAATGTCAAGCTTCATCTAGCAGATGAAGCAGTCACATTTTTGTTTGTAGTTGCAGTCTGCCAAGAAAAGAAATACACTACACTTGGTAAGACCGACTTAGAAAAACATAGTATTGAAATTGGCAAGCCCATTTAACAATTAAAAGAGTTGTTTTTCAGTCGAAACTAACTATATATTTAAACAAATAATAGCATGATTTCAGTAACCAAGAAATGTTCTATTTAACTATGCATGCTCTATATCTTCCTTAAATGAGATACGCTGAGAAATATTCTTTGTATCTGGATTTTCCCAATTCCTTTTGTATATTAATTTCAGTCTTGTGTAGCTTTTTTATTTGCTTCAGGAAGCTTTGGTGATAAATAGTTCTTAATTACTGCACAAAATGTTGATATGGCAGTATGAGTCTAGATGTCATTTTTCCTTTTGGTACCTGTACACTGAACACTATCAGCACCTAAAATTCTTTGTTGTATTGACTAGATATTTCTATCTGATTCCTTTCACCAGTTAATCTTGAAAATTATTGTGTCGATGCCTCGATGGTTAATAAGTTCTTGTCATCTTTACATATATAATGCAAATGGCCAGGAAGGATGTAAACCAAAAGATTTCTCTTTTTTTTCTACATGTTATATATCTTCATTGTTACAAGGAACTTAATATTTCAACAAGACAGAAGTTTAAATCACACACAGTTTAAATCTTCAATGACAAGGAACTTAATGCAGAAGCTTAATCTGCTCTGGCCCTCACAGCTGCTTTTAAATGTACTTACTACTTTCTTCTCTTTTCTAGAAGCTTGATTAGATTGATGTCTTTTACTTTCCTTCTGTAGTTGGACTGCACTCACCCAATTAACCCATCATGGCATGCTCTTTGTTCCTATTGGATATACCTTTGGAGCTGGAATGTTCAAGATGGATGAAATTAGAGGTGGATCTCCATATGGTGCTGGTGTTTTTGCTGGAGACGGAACGAGACAACCTAGCGAAGCTGAGCTTTCTCTTGCTGAGTACCAGGGCAAATATATGGCTTCCATAGTCAAGAAGCTGGTGCATACATGATTTATGTGCTCATAGTTTCTATTACCTGATTGCATATTTCCTCATTGTCCCATTCTAAGACCTCTGTTGTGCTATATTTTTCTGCTATTTCTTTTTATTCATAAAATAAGCTCTGCTACTTTGGTTTTTCTTCTGGTGTCAATTGTTTGCTTCTGTTCTGTATGTGATTATTGTTTGTGTCCCAAAAATGTCATATATTTGACATAATAATCTTCTGACATTTTTCCTTTCCATATGCTTGTTTTCTTGGGGCATGTTTTTTTTGCAATAAAAGAAATATATTAAGATGTTATCGTTCTCCAGTATGACCTATGATACAAGATATTATTTTCTTGGGGCATGCTATTATTTCATATGCTATGCAAGTAGTTCTCAAGTATTAAAACAGCTTAAAATCAAAATTGGAGTAGCAAAAAACATTTGCTTCCTATATGCCTGTCATTATCCTCATCACATATTGTATTGATTAAGAGAGTCTTTAATGCAGAAAAAGTAGTTGAATCATGGAATTAATTCGATCATTCCATTCATTTGTAGTCTTTTCTTTTTCATAATAATTTGAGGAGAGTGTCAGATCCACATGTTGCCAATTTTCTCTGATTAGGTTTTGTTGGAATTGGTAGGCAAATTATTGAAACAAGCCAATTTTCTTCTGTCGCAATAATTTAATTATTTGGAGAAATATAGTCGTGTTTCTCTTTCCAAATCATCTCTGTCATGCAAAAACAATCTAGAATTTTTGAATCAAGTTAAGTCAATATTTATTGAGATAGTAAGTGTAGTTTTTAGATGCCTAATTGTAGTAAAGACAGAGGAAACGAGGATTAGAATTTGGAGAAGGAAAAGGAGGCGTGTTATATGAATGAAGAGGATGAACGAGGAAGCGTGCGAGAAGGCAATGCCTGAGAGAGGGACGAGTTTGGATGGGAAGGATACGATGATCTAATTGTGATTTGCAATTTAGCTTGCAAGTGCGACAGAAATGTTACATTTTAACACATTGTCATAAGTTGAATTGCATGTATAATGTGAGATATGTATCTGGTCTATGGACGGGTCAGATCGACCGAACAGATCGGTGTCCCGAATCTCAACGCAATCGGCTCTTTGTACTTTTTTGCCTCAATTGACTAAAACACCCTTACAAATACGCCGCGAGTGCAGGAGACATTTTTCTTAAACCCTATGCCCGCACTCCCGCGTTCGATCCCCTAAATCCCGATGACCGGCAGAGAGGGATCTCCGCCAAGTTCGCAGGCGGCGTACCTCGGCGGCGGGAATGCGGCCTCCGAGGGGCAGCGGTGGCAGGGGACGGGGAGGTGGTTACGACGAAGGCCCTCCCGCCGAAGTTGTAGGTACGTTTGTGGTCTTTCATTCTCTAATTTGTGTCTCGGATGGATTGTGTTTCTCCTTTAGCTCGAGAGACACTTCCCTCATCCCTGACCTCGATCGATTCGGTTCCGCCGATGTGACCCTCGACGGTGTAATTTGTGTAGAGATCTCTTCATTCCTGCACGGTTGTGAAGGGAATGCCGTCACGAAGCTCGCGAATGAAAGATACCTTACTTAAATGCCCCGATATACTTGCAGAACAAGACTTAGATTGGGAAGGTCGATGAGTTCTTTGGTCCCATAAACGAAGCTGTAAGCCCTTTGTGCAATTCGACGAGTCCTTTTGTTAGTTCTGCATTTTGCTTCTTCAGTTTGATAGTCACTTCTCTATTGTTCAGTATTTTTGGATCAAAATGTTGGAGGGGATAATTGCGACTTCGTACTTACCTGGCAACAAGTTATATATCGACTCTGCAAAGCTGTTGCCATTGACACGTTTTCTCCCAAAGCCAAAGTATGACAACTCTTCTCTTTTCTCCTTTTGTTGCTTACTGTCCACCACTTTGTTATCTCAGCATGTTAATGTTGCAATGATTTCATGGTATGCTGCATTTCATGAATTAAACATTGAATTTTATTTTATTGTTTAGCATGCCAAAGCATGCTGGTGCGTTCCCTTCCTACATAATTAGCTGGATTGACATCCTTCTGTCATCAGGGTGGTTAGATGATTTTTCTTGGTTGTTTTTGTATCCTACTTTGATTTTTCCCCATGTGTTCACAGTGAAGAGAGTGTGGGTGTGTCGAGTGATCTTTTGTGAAGAAACCTAATGTTTCTTGACTTGTATCCGCATATTTAAAGACACAAAGTTACAGAACAAGTTTCCTGTTTGAGAAAGAGTTGCAAGTAATGAGGTGAGGGGTTAAAGTGAGTAGAAACTGAAGAAAGTTACTTCATTTTGGAAATATATGCAGACATTAGGTACCGGTGGTGTGAAGGTGGATTGAGTGATTTGTAATAGTTGCAATAGTGTATTTGTGAAATTTGTCGACGTATATATATGTTTCTCTTTTTAGTGTTGTTATCGATTTTATAGGTACCATTTTGTCGAATAGTGATTGACTCTACTTTTAAATTTGCTATGAAGAGTTTAGAGATCAAAGATGGGCCAGCATTCTCGAGGTAACACCTTATGCAATTTGACATTGCTGATGACAATTAGCTTCCTATATGGAGTGTTTACACTTTGTAGTTGTTATGCATTATTAGTAATTGCGTAATAGCACATGTACGGAAGTTTTTATTTGTTAATCTTCTTATCCAAATTATCGTTTTTGGCGTAAGACAAGTGTGTTTGAAAAATCAACATCAGTAGGGCTATAAAATTTGTTGGATACCTTGATGTTCCCAAACAAGTCGACTGGTACTTTTTGTTTGACTTGGATTTAGCTCGTTGAAGATTACACTAAACCATATTGAGGTGGGATTCACTGTTCATTTCTTCTATGATTCAAAGCCAGACATAGCCTAGTTGGATCATTTGTGCTTCCTAAAGGGTCTGTTAAAATATATGTAATATAAACACCTAATATATTTCATCCTCTATGGTTCTAATAGTTGTTGATCCGATGAAAGTAATCGCCCTATTAGTATAGTAATTGTCATAGTCATGAAGTGAATTAAGAGCTTTGGTAATTGTAAGGAATTGATTACAAGTCAGTATGATATTTACCAATCTGGCTAAGGATATTGGTACACTACCAGTCAAATTTTATTTTTCATTATATTTTCCTTTATACTCGGTGGCACGTTTCAGTATATTGTCTGTATATCGATGATGCACCGGCCCTATTAGTTATCGAAACTGGTGTTAGACTACGATTTTAATTCTTGATTAATTGTTAATTATGGATGTATCTCAAGATTCTAGAAGTAACCGCTGATCTTGGTAATACATATGGTGTGAAGCAGAATTTTGAGAATCTTATGATCATGGCTAAACCACAATAGAACAATTGGTGAAGATGTCAGTGGTTAGCGAACAATCATGATTGTTTGATAAAAGGTTGTTATGATTGTTTGATAAAAGGTTGTTTTCGTGTTCGCAGCCTTACCTTTAAATATTTAAAGAGGCTGTTCCCATGATTTGGACCTTGGTCTTCCTACCACTTTACCATTGTACCAAGGCCTACCCTCAATTGTCATTGTTTGATACTAGACATCAATATTTCTAGGAACTTATTGGATATGTTCTATGTTCATGTTCCTATAGATGAACAATAGTGTGATTTTCTTCTTGTGAAAGGCTGGAAGCTTGATTCATAGTATCACATCCTTGGGAAAGGATGGAAGCTTCATTCAAAATTAATTGGTGGGAAACTGACTTAACTTTTTAACAGCAAACTAAATTGTGTTACACAAGCTTGACTATGTATTTGTGAACTATGCTTTGCAAATCCATGTACTAAATTATGTTTGAAGAATGTGGATTTTGGAGCAACAAGTCAAACACTCATCATCCTAGATTGAAATTCAGTAACTTCCAAAGATAAATTTTGGCCAAGGATGCCCTTTGATGTGCTCAATATCCTGTTGCAGAGGGCCAGAAGCTGCTGCTAGAGGTGGTAGTGATCATACCACCTGAAAGTTTTAGAGAACATGCCAATGATCAACAGAGTAACAGTTGACCGATACCATTTTTTATTAGTAGAATATTTTATGTTGAGAACTATAATGATACCTTGTTGACTTACTTTGTGTCAAATTTTGATTGCTCAAAAATATTTGTCCACAAAATCTCCACTCTTATACATTTTGTCCGGCAAATTTTTTTATATCAAATTACTTCTTGGAAGTAAAAGTTATCTTTATTAGATTTGGTGGGTCCCCTCTTACGATAAGGAAACCCTACAAAAATTAGCGTATGCTGCTATAAGTGGCGGGCACACGGTATTCTTTAGTAAAAGGCGAAAGAATAGTTCGCTCTGTGCTCGCCACGCAGCTGCGTGCTCTCAAACGCTCCGAAGCCCGTCGTATGAACCACTAGCGAAAGCGAAATCACGGGTAATCAGTCGATGTGGGACTATTCTTCCCACAACACCAAGTCTTTCACTGGTTATACGGTAGGATTTGCAATTAATATGGATCAATGGTATTGCATGAACCCGTGTTTGGAGCACTACCGGCCTCTAAACTCGGATTACCCCACTGTGGTGTCAATTTGGCCTTTAGATGATGTTATTTGTTGTCGCAAAAGACGCGAACACTTGGAAACGTATTATGACGCACGGTGTTGAGAAACCCCTTCCTGCTATTATCCACGTCCAACAACATAAAGATATTACCGCCCACCCAACACCCCCGCGCAGGCAATCGTGCACTGACGCGTGTCCTTCTCACCACGTTAAACTCATCCAACCACGCGGTCTCGACGAACCCCCGGATAAGTGCGTCCCAACTAACACCCGGACCCGAACCACATAATCCAATCTAATTAATTAGCTACCCTTATCTCTATTCTAATTGGATCCCGAGGAGACCCAAAAGCTACTTTGACTGGCTGAATCAACCCCCGAATAAGTTCCACGCTGCTCGCGGCCCCCCCCCCACCGATCTGACACCTGGAGCCCACGACCTCGACGGAGGATCCACAATGCCTCGATTAGCCATTGGTATGTAATGTGGGTACAACCTGCGTGGCCAATGGGGATTGACGTTTACCTACGTGTTGTTTAAGTGCGCTCGGCTGAGGCTGATATCTCCAACTTGATGATATCACTCGATGAGGTGGCATCAACAATTGCCGTTCGATGAGGAGGCAGAAAGCGAAATGATCACTGCAAGTAATCCCGCACGTGCGAAATTATGTTGATAATAGTGGTAGTCCTAGTAATTAACGCCCAAACCCGAGCCGCTTTAATTAATGTGCACACTTGTCTGGGTCTATAATTACGCGAGGAAATGCTCAGTCTTCCGAAGCCCTGTCGTCGTCCCGAAGGGAGCGAAGAGCAAGCCCGATGAAGCACATATTTAAGATCAAGCGGCACCCTCCCCGATCCAACGAGATCCCCTCCCCATCCTCCGCCGGCGGTGCGGGGGCGACGTCGGCGTCCCCTGCCTCGGCCGTCTCCCCCTCCTGTGCCTCCGACCAACGTGCCGCGGCGGCGCCCGCGCCACCCTCCCCGGCCGAGCCCCCTCGGTCGGCCGCCGCCGGGGACGACCGGCAGGACTACTTCTCGTCCGAGGAGGAGTTCCAGGTGCAGCTGGCGCTTGCGATCAGTGCTTCGAATACGGAGTTCACGGGCGATCTAGATGGCGATCAGATCCGCGCCGCGAAGCTGTTGAGCCTGGGGAGGAACCGGATCGACCAGGATCGGGAGGAGGGAACGGCGGAGTCGCTGTCGCGGAGGTACTGGGTGAGTTCTTGTCTTTTGATTTTGATTGTGGATTTGGGGTCGAACCTTGGTTTATTATCTCGAATTAGGGTTGACTTTTGTGGTTAATCAGCCAAGGATTTCTCCTAAGCTAGTGTGAGCTGGGAGATTGAGGATGGAACTTCGACTCTGGTTCTTAAAAGACATTAGGGTTTATCATCCTATTTTTAGTAAAGGGCAAACTCCAAATTCTTCGATGTCATCATATTCGTCTGCCCATCTTCGTTTGTTGTTTTGTTCTCAAATCTATATCACTAACGGTGGTATCTTCCCTTATGGAAAGGGGGAAGGGGACATCGTGGCTTCTAGGATTCCTTTTTATTCTTTTCCTCCATTGGTTCACTTTTGGAGATATTGACTGTGTGCCGTTTCCAGGACTATAACGTGCTTGACTATGATGAGAAAGTTGTGGATGGGTTCTATGACATTTATGGGCTCTCAGGCAATGCTGCAAATCACGGAAGGATGCCATCACTAATCGAACTCCAAACTAGCATTGGGGATTTAGGTTTTGAGGTTATTGTAGTCAACCGTCCAATTGACCCTGCATTAGTAGAGTTGGAGCAAGTCGCACAATGCATTTGTTTAGGCTGCCCTACTGCTGAAATGGGGCTGTTGGTGCAAAGAATATCTGAATTGGTTATCGAGCATATGGGCGGTCCTGTGAGGGATGCAAACGACATGCTAACAAAATGGATGGAGAAAAGCACCGACTTACGAACCACACAACAAACAAGTTTGTTACCAATTGGTTGCATAAGAGTAGGGTTGTCTCGGCATCGGGCTCTACTGTTTAAGGTTAGTTTATCTGTTCTTCGCTTTTGGCAACTCTTGGTGGTATTGTTTTTCCCTGTCATGAGTTACTTTATAGCTGCTTCTGGGATGCATGTGCATTCTGGAACCCAGTATACATCACATAAAAATTATTTCTTTGTATTGGGTGTTATTGTGGCAGTCTTATAGCTGGGTACAATTTCATAATTACCAACAAAGGTATAACCTTAGTGGATTTCTGCACATTGACATGTAAGTTGTAAGCTTAAAAAGAGTTTCTGGAACTGGATAGAATTACCATTGCATGCCAAAATCATTGTAGCATGCAACTGGAATTTAGTTCAGGAGAAAGTTAATCTTAAGGTTCCTTGATGGATGATTGTTTTTGCTGGGTTCCTAGAGTTGTATGGATGCATCACCTTGTGAAGAAAAGGTAAGTGTGTCATGCCTTCAATTTTCAAGAAAAAAATGAGCTAAGTTTTGTTAGATAGGCATTATTGTAGCACTAGAGTATAAAAACTATTGTTCGACTTCGATGAACTTGTCAGTAAGGGAACTTTTTCCTGATGTGGTCAGTGGCGCTCTATTTATATATATTTTTTTCAATAATCATATGGGATGGTGTCTAAAAAGAAAGTCTCGTTTTGGCTTTTGGATATATTGGTAAGACTTATTGCCTTATTGATCCTCAATCCTATCTGGTTACCACGACATCACAATGCAGGTTCTTGCAGATAATGTTGGCATTCCTTGCAGGCTGGTTAAAGGGAGTCACTACACTGGTGTGGATGACGATGCTGTCAACATAATAAAGTTTGATGAAAGGTTTATATTACTTACATTTATTGATCTTTCTATTCATTAAGTAACAAGGTGGAGGCATATAGTGCCTATAACTTCTATAATCTTTGTACTTGAAAAACTAGATTGGTATTTACTTTAAGAATGAAGCTATTGAGAAGTATAACCTTTCGCTTACAGTATCTAAATTTTGACTTGATTTTCTGTTTGGCCCATGCTAAACTTTTCTTGAACTTTTTCACTGCTCATGCCTGTTTCATATAGACTCATACCCATGTTTATATTGCTAGCATTGTTGTTTACATTCACAATCATATCTTTTGTCTTGAAGCTATGGGAGCAGACCATGCATTTCTAGACACTTCATATATACTCATAAACAGAGGCAATAACTAAGGGACATAAGAGTAGAGCTGCATTCTCTTGGGTCTGGAAGAAGTCCTTTTCTTGGTTCTAGTTTAAACTTAATCTGCAATTTGAAAATTTCTACATGATAATATTATTTGGTTTCATTTTGTAAAAACTTTGTTGATGATGCAGTTTTGGTCCTTGATCATAAGAAAATCTTTTACTTGTTTCCACTTTTATAAATAATTGGCCAAACAGGCCTGTATGTCGTAAACTACAGCTACCACATTGCGGCATGGATATTTTCCACCTTGGCATTTCATGCCTTGATGTATTAGGGATCTAAATGGTACTATTTTGCTTTCTTAGATTTATTCTGGTAATCTTAAATGAATTGACTGGAAATATGGCTGCTACATGTAGTCTATATATATTTTCTATTAAAATTTCCATTTCAGTCATTAACTTATAGTTGTGTTACAGTGCTAATTGTAATGCTAATCTTCTTTATTAGGGAATTCTTGGTTGATCTTATGGCTGCTCCGGGCACTTTAATTCCAGCAGATGTACTTAGTTTAAAGGACACTTCTTACAAGCCAAAAGCAAGTAAGAATGTGAGCCCTTCGACAAGCAAACCAGAGGATGACCTTTTCAAAGTTGAGCAATTACGTGAGGTGCATAACAATGGAAATGAAATCCCACTCTTGGATATGAATAAGGTGCATGATAAAAGATTAAGATATGAAAAATCAATTGTGATTCCTTCAGTTCGAAGTGATCATAATGGAGAATCATCGACAACTAGTGGATGTACTTCTAGGGGAAATATGAGTTTGTGTATGCAAGACCAAGCTGATCAGTTTACATCTTCTACCAGTGCAACTTGCTCAAAGCAAAAAGCGATTGTTGTTGCTGAAACGGATGGTGATAATATGGGAAAAGGAAAGGTCAATACAGCATTTAATCCACAAGATTCTGTAGGCTCAACAAATCTTTTTGCTGAGCTGAATCCTTTCCAGGTAATTGGAGTTGACAAAGGTGCTCCATATTTCAAAACTACCGACATTACAAATAGTGGATACCAAAGGTGCAGGGAAAAGGTTGCTCTGGGTCCTGGAAGGTCCCAAGTTCCATTGGTTTGGAAAGGACGTTCTGCATGCAATGAAGTTCCTAATACGAAGCATAATAATTTTGTGGAGGAGTCAATTCCGCAGAGGAATTTTGTACTGAAGTCATCATCTCCAAAAATGCCCAACTTAGCTGCAAAAGTATACACTGGAGGTTTAATTTCTGGTTCTTCTGTTATTTCAAACTCTAGCGGGGCAGTTTCTTCTGAAAATCAAACTAGTGATGCTTCTCTAAATATGGGCCATTCTTCCTCGGACTATATTAAATCAGGTATCGCTTCAGGAAAGAACCTTAATCATGAAGTACACAGACACCGTCTTGATGTTCAAAAAGATCATTCACTTGTCTCCGAAAAATATCTAATAGATGACCATGCGTGTCAACTAGTTTTGAAAAACAGCCAGTCACATGAACTGAAGGGACATGGGAAACATTTTAAGGAGAAACATGATCCAAAAAATTGCTATCATGATAGATATATGGAAACAAGTATAAGCTCAATTGAGCAAGGATCTTCAAGTTCACAAGCCAGGCCAAGTCAGTTTGATCCAATGCTAGATGATGTGGCTGAATGCGAAATCCCATGGGAAGACCTAGTAATTGGAGAGAGGATTGGATTAGGTACTTCTTGAACCTTTTGCAAAAAATTGAACTTATTCTGTTCTCAATAAAACTCATGCATAGTTTTTAAATGGAAAGCTTCTACAGAACATTTGTGGGCTCTCTTTTCCTGGTGGTTTAGCAATGTACATTTTGTTTTCTTACTGATTTAGCTTTTGGTAAAAGCTTTTCTCCGTAGTTCATGTTTTAAGAATTGATGACTTGTAACTTTTGATTTTTTCCTCCCTCATGAATAGGTTCATACGGAGAAGTATATCGTGCAGATTGGAATGGAACGGTGAGTTGTCTTTTGTGGCACAACAGTACTAATTTTCACAAATAGCCTGTGCTTAAAGCAGATAAAAAATTTCGAGTGAAGTCTAAAAACCAATCATATCAAATTTTGTTTGGAAAGATGGGAACTTTCATTGTGTTAATCAGTTTGTTTTGCTTTATTTTTGTTATTTTTATCAATTTTGCTATTGTTAATCTGGGCTTTTGAAGAATTTTTTCTTAGTATTGGCAAAAATTGGACCTAATCAAACACTGCATAAGGTGTTCTACAAAAAAAAAATTTATCATAAAGGCTAAGCATCCAAACCTCTCTGGCACCACGAACTTCATCAATATCCAACTCAAGTGCAAGATGAGAGTTAACCTGTATAAGGCGGATCTTCTCCTTCAAAGCTGCATTAAGTTTTCAAGAAGTTAATTCATGAGCCTGATGAAACAGACCTGCCCAGTAGCCTGGTTGTCTCTTTGTAGTAGATTCAGGAGTTTTGGGAGTCTGAGGGAGTCAGGTTTCAGTGGAGACAAGGAGGGGGAAGGGGAAGGGGGAGAGGAAGAAGATGGGCTAGAGCTATGATGAACAATTGGGACATTGATGAGTTGCTTCACTGCAACCTGCTGAAAAATGGACTTATGATAGAGATTTTTTTTCTGGAACCCATTCACACTCCAAGCAGGGAAGACTCACTAGTAAAAGTGTGTTCTCTTTTCCTTCAAATAGGAAGCATTCAATGTGGGTTCTGGTCAGATTTAGTTTAGTTGGTAAATAAGGCTTTTATGAGATAGGGATAGAGAGAAGTTTTGAAAAGACTGGTACCTTTTAGCAGTCTATCATTTGCGAACAGTTAGTTGAGATTTTTAATAGGGATGTGAACACTATGGCTTAAGTCATGCTTATAAATGTGTCAGTTGACATTTATTTGTTATTGTGTTTAGGTGTATATACTCCAAGCACAGAAACAAGCAAACGTTGCTTAGATTATTGAGCTTGGTGTATTAAATAACATGCATGTGGTTGGTTTTTAATGCAGGAAGTAGCTGTGAAGAAGTTCCTAGACCAGGACTTTTATGGGGATGCTTTGGATGAATTCCGAAGTGAAGTATGTGAAAAAGAATTCTGAAACTCATTGTTTTTCATGCTTGCTTGCTGAATTTTGAACCTAAAATGGAAATGGGTAACTTTACTAATTTGTTGTCTAGGTTCGGATAATGCGCAGGTTGCGTCATCCAAACGTTGTCCTTTTCATGGGTGCTGTAACTCGTCCTCCTAACCTGTCTATTGTTTCAGAGTTTCTTCCAAGGTAATACATAGGTTCTTTCTTTTTTATGTGTAGGACAGGAACTTGTATTGAATAATTTAACTTTATATGGCTAAATTGTTTTGATTGGTCATTGAAATTTACAACTGATATCCAGTTAATGTTTGATCTCTTTTTTTATTTTCTTAATGAGAAATGCTTATTAAGTGAATGCTACACATCAGGCCTGTAGCTTGAATGTTATGATGATCCCTCCAATTGGAATGACCTTGTTTTGTTTTAGATGTTATATAAGATCAATTTGGTTCACTTTGCTTATCTTAAGCATGTGGACTGCTATGCATAGTAGAACTATACATGTTGCTTTTCTACATATGTTGAATGAAAGCATTTTACAAGACATGTGGTGATCATATTGTGTTTTTTACTTCTGCTGATCAATTATATAATTCCTATTTATGTTATACTTAGTCTTCGAATTTAATTGCTAAAATGCTTGTCATTTCAATTGGTTGCTAAGTTTGCCACCTTGCACTTGATGCAATTGTCCTTTGTTTCTGCATTGTTCAGTTGGTTTTATTATCACTTATTTACTCATGTTAATACTACACCAGTGTGCTTGATCTCCATAGACAACTTAATATTTTCACAATTTATTTAGGACTCCAGTAACTATGCTGTTTTTTATCATGTGCTTTTGTTCATTTATTTGCTTATAGGTTCAGTGATCGAAATCTTCTCGGCTAGGGTTGAAAGATCTTTGTGATGTAGATGTGGTGCTATGCTAGGCATGCACACAACTAATTCATATTGTTTGGTGATTTTATTTTGGCACACCATGGTTTAAGTTTTTCTTGGCACATGTATGCCCTCAACTATATCTGTGAAATACAAACTCAAACTGGCATTCTAGCTAACTAAGATTTTTTAATGTGGCCAAGTTGTTTTACTGATGGGTAAAGTTGGGTTCCATTTGGAATAACTTGGGCTAGCCAAGTTGTGAGTTGCTTTTTTGGAAAAATTCATTGGAGTAAATTGAACCTTTCTATGAAGGAAACTATTGAGCCTTTCTATGAAGAAAACATATGCTTAATGTGAACCTGACTTGACCTGACAGCAGCTGAAAGTTTCTTAAATTGGACCGAAGCCATCATCCCATCGGTCATATCAAATGGATCGGATCCTGGGTATTGAGTTGACAGCAACATTGCTATCACTACTGGTTATGGTATCTGTGCTGATCTTAGCATAAGTCAACATTGTGCATAAGTGTTGTCAGAAAATAAACATGGCAAGCCATCTCATGTTGGTACCAGAACATCATGGTACATCTACACAAGATGGCCAAAATTCTCGAAAACTCAAAATCCTGCTTAGAATTGTTGTTTTGACTATTTCTTAGATCTATTCTTAAATATTGTCATATGCAACTTGTTCTGGTGATATTTTCCTTTTTGATTATTTCAGATGTTCTTATTCTTTGCATCAAACAAATCAATATCTTAAAATGTCTTGCTAAACTCTTGGAGAGACATCTCTGTTTCATTGAGTGATCACCAAGCTAGAAAAGATGAGGACAGTTAGGAGAGTTTGGATGAAGCAATTTTCTTGACAAATGAATTGTTTGAAATTGTATATGCTTGTTTCTTTTAATGCTACATATTCTCAGTGCAGCTAATATTTCTTCTAGTTAGTTTTAAGATTATTTCTTTTCAGGTAAAGCAAATTCGGTGCTGGAAGTTCATTTTCTTTAAAACATCACTTTATCAGCTTTAGTTGAGATTTACTCTTGCATATGTTTTCCTTGATTTTTTTGTTTAAACAATAATATGACTCTTTTGAAATTGAAATTTCAGAGGCAGCTTGTACAGGATTCTTCATCGTCCTAATTGTCAAATTGATGAGAAACGAAGGATAAAAATGGCCCTTGATGTGGTACAACTGCTGAATATTTGCTTTTCAATTGTCTTGTTTGCATAAATTCTGTAGTTCTTTTAATGATTTTTGCCCCTTAGGCTAGGGGAATGAATTGCTTGCACACCAGTGTACCTACCATTGTCCACCGGGATCTTAAATCGCCTAATTTATTGGTCGACAAGAATTGGACTGTTAAGGTATGCAATAGTCTTATAACCATATTCTTATTTGTAATTATCTACAAAATTATGGTGGCTAATTTTCACTAATTTAAATGGCTCAAGTGTATCACCACCAATGAATGGGTTCAAAAAACTAAAACTGTATCTCTGTTCATTTTCTTTGTCGACAAATATTCATGAGCAACTTTGTCATCACAAACTGTGGTGGTTATGTTTACTCTTCCATGTTTTTATTCTGAAATATTGCTTGTTGCATTTGTTATCTTCATTGGCAGATTATTTATTGTCATAACTTAGTCCACCTTAATTCTTGTTATAACTTTGTTCACCTTAATGCAAGATTAGATATCATCAAAATCCTAGACAGAATTCTAAATAAATTAGATAAATAAGAACCTTTAAACCACAGATGGGGCTTTAAATACCATAGCTAAATGAGTATCTTCTCATGTGAAAAATATGTTGCTTGCAGAAATTAGTTCAGCCACATGACATGGAATAACAGCATTTGAATCTCAAAATTTCAGGTTTGTGATTTTGGGCTGTCACGCTTGAAGCATAGTACATTTCTATCATCGAAATCCACAGCTGGAACTGTAAGAAACTTTTATCTTTGTTGCTTTGCTTATGACTTTTAAAACTAATATTCGAATTATCATATCCAAACAATCTCCAAAGTAGAATGCAATAAGATAAATATGCATAAGCAAAGGACACAGTTCACCACGTGCTGCATTTCTCTGTGAAACAAATGAGATATACCTGTGATTGACAGCAGTTGGATCTCATGATAAGAGGCAAAAGTAACTAAGGAGGCACTTGTAGATGCTCTTTTACTTAACAATTCGTTATTAATTACTATTACCTCTGTTTCCTTACTTTTTTGTTGCTTTGATCTGATAGCCTGAGTGGATGGCACCAGAGGTGTTGCGCAATGAAAATTCCAATGAAAAGTGAGTTTCCTTGTCTAATATTGTCAAATTAATACATGCTGCAGCTTTAGTTGGTACCTTTATCACAGATTCTGCAAGAAGCATTATGTAATAAAAATTACTTTCCCATATCTTGAGCCACAACTCAGAGATCTTTTGCTTTTGAATAACCAGTTCATCATTTGCTCTTGAATAACCAGTCCATTGCAAATGCATATAGATCAATTCCATCTGCATCGGTCTAAAGAAGAGATGAAATTAAATTTTGGCCATACGATCCCGTTCTTAATTTTTGGCAAGTATGATTATGTGGACACAATTAGTTTGTAGCCTGACCTAAAGTACCTATTCTCTTGGGTCAAGATGCAAGATCTGCCAAGGAAGTGGTATCAAGGCTTTGTCAAAAGTAGCTTAAATCAATGACAAAGCAACATATGTATATATCCCATGACAAGTGTGGGATCAAGCAAAGTTGTAATCCATCTTCTTATTAGATTTTGGACATATTCCAATCAAACGACCATTATGATTCATGGAATCATAGCTTGAGGGTAAGTAGATCTCAATCCTATGTTGACTAAGATGATATCGAGACCAAGGACTGCAATTTCGGGTAATATATATATTACGAGCTAGACTGGACTGTCGTGGTTTATGAGCCCTACAGAATCAAGGAATACATGTATATATATATATATATATATATA